>KE158066.1:8522-23790 GCA_000411055.1 Leavenworthia alabamica
TTTATCTTTCTCTTTCTCGCAAGCATCGATTTTTATTCAATTACACAGCTTTTATTGATATATTTTCAATTGAAATTGCTTAATTGGCTCTGTTTTTGTAAATACATGATGATGAGTATGAAATGTGAAAGGTGAATCATTTTAGTTTTGATTTGCTAACTTTTTTTGGTATATGAACAATTAATCTTAGGACGCCTTATGTACAAGAACAAGTTAATATAGGTTCAGGACCACCAGGTTCTAAAACCAGGTGGTTTGGGTCATCTAGCAATGAGTCACGTTACATCAACACTGTTACCTTTGATGCCAAAGAGGGTGCTCCTACGCTTGTTATGGTTCATGGTTATGGTGCTTCTCAAGGTTTCTTTTTTCGTAATTTTGATACTCTTGCCTCTCGATTTAGAGTGATCGCCATTGATCAACTTGGGTAAGCAACTTTAATATCATCTAACTTTAGTCACAATAATCCAATATGACCCTATTGGTTTGACAAAGATTTCATGCTTTTGCCATAAGTTAGTTTTAATGTCGTAAAAGTAAAACTAGTGAAGATGTTGCAGCCCTATTAATGCTTTGTATATGTTGTGACTGTGTGTAATAAGGTAGTTCTCTCTTTTTCTTCATAGGTGGGGTGGATCAAGTAGGCCTGA
Source organism: Leavenworthia alabamica (assembly GCA_000411055.1). Taxonomy (NCBI): domain Eukaryota; kingdom Viridiplantae; phylum Streptophyta; class Magnoliopsida; order Brassicales; family Brassicaceae; genus Leavenworthia; species Leavenworthia alabamica. Next base: position 9,173 of record KE158066.1, read on the forward strand.
TTTTACATGTAAAAGCACAGAAGGTATTCTTCATTGCCTCCACTCTTTATAACTCGTGGCTAATGTTTCATCGGAACACTTTCTTAATAGCTTTGTACTGCATTGGTCCTTCTTTGATTGTGCAGAAACTGAGGCATGGTTTATTGACTCGTTTGAGGAATGGCGTAAAGCACAGAATCTCAGTAATTTTATTCTATTAGGACATTCTTTTGGAGGTTATGTTGCTGCTAAATACGCACTTAAGGTGATTTTTCTGTTATTGGTATATTTCATTGAGTAAAAAGGTGATACAGTTTAGATTTATGATCTGACTTTTCATTGGGTTATTATATGATCTTTCAGCATCCTGAGCATGTTCAACACTTAGTTCTGGTGGGATCTGCAGGGTTCTCAGCAGAATCAGATGCCAAATCAGAATGGCTTACTAAATTTAGAGCAACATGGAAAGGTGCAGTCCTAAATCATTTATGGGAGTCAAATTTCACTCCTCAAAAGCTGGTTAGGTATGCTCTTATTCACCAATTGAAATGGTTTGATGAATGTGTTTCAAGCATGGGAACATACCTTTTTGGTGATGAAGTTAGTTGGCAGGACTACTAGAGTAACTATATATATATCAAAATGTGTTTTGGGTGCAGAGGATTAGGTCCTTGGGGTCCAGGTCTTGTAAATCGGTATACATCTGCAAGATTTGGTTCATATTCTGAGGGAACAGTACTAACAGATGAAGAAGGCAAATTGCTAAGCGGTGAGTAATTAAGTTATGGAAGATGCTGATGCAGAGCTGATAGTTTTGGTTCGTTTTGAAATGTAGATTATGTGTACCATACTTTGGCTGCAAAGGCTAGTGGAGAGTTGTGCTTAAAATACATCTTTTCATTTGGAGCATTTGCTCGGAAGCCTCTCTTACAAAGGTCTGTCCACCAAATCTGATGCAAGCACATTGCAGATAAGAGTTTCCACATAACTCAAACTCGATGATTGTTTTGTTTTGCAGCGCATCAGAGTGGAAAGTGCCAACAACTTTTATATATGGAATGAATGATTGGATGAACTATCAAGGTGCAGTTGAAGCGCGGAAATACATGAAAGTCCCTTGCGAAATCATTCGTGTTCCACAGGTTAATAATCTCTAGATACATGCATTTGATATACATAGAGAAGAAGATGATATTTATGTGATTAAAATGTTGCAGGGTGGTCATTTTGTGTTCATAGATAACCCAAGTGGTTTTCATTCTGCAGTGATGTATGCTTGTCGTAAGTTTATATCTCAAAACACCTCTCAGGATCAACAACTCTCAGATGGATTACAATTGGTTTAGTTGTAGTATCTTGTTCCCTTTATCTTCAAAATGTACACACGAATACATCTTTCCATATCTATGATTCTATTTGTAACGTTCTAGATTTCTCTCTAAAACCTTCTCACTGTTGTAAAACTATTGGTTTCTCTCTTTATTAATACAAAATAATCTCTCAGATTTACTTAACTTTCATCTAATTTCTTACATTTACTTAAGAAACAAAACAGTAAAATCTGTGTGTTTTAAATGGGAACCACTTGGTCTGGTCAGTGCATGTATTCAAACGGCCATGTAAGGTTAGGTTAGTTTAGGTTTGGTTTCCTTGTACAGCAAGTCAACATAATTACCGTAAAAGGAAGGGTAAAAAAGGTAAATAATGAGCAACATGCTTATTTTAGTAGTGAGACCGGACGGTGGAAGACATTATCAACGGCCATGCCGACATGTTCTCTCTCGGACAGCTCATTAAGTAAAAAAAATATATAAAACTTGAGGAAGAAGAAATTACAGAGAGGTTTTTGACCTGAGAAACAATCCTTAATGACTCATTCTTCTCCACAACATCTCTCAACAAATTCTTGTTGTTTTCTTTATCTGTTACAATCCTACCAAAATATAGATATCTCTTTCAATCCGGTGAGTCTCTCTTATAAATATCAATGACTAGCAATGAAAGGTTTGAATATTTCACAATTTGTTTTCTTCATTATGTTATTTAAAATCCTCTTTGTGTTCCTAATAATGTTTGATTTGAGCATATAGATATATAAAAAGAGGAGAAGAAAAAATGGCGACAGGAGGAGAAGAAAAGATATTGGTATCGGTTAGGGTTAGGCCATTAAACGAGAAAGAGAAGACAAGAAATGATAGATGTGATTGGGAATGTATTAATGACACTACAATCATATGCAAATATCATAATTCATCTGATAAGTCTTCTTATACATATGGTAAAGATTTGATTCTAAACACCATTTTTTTTTCATTTGAGGTGTTACTATATATAAAACCCTATCATTAATTACAGACAAGGTGTTTGGATTTGAATGCCCTACGAAACAAGTTTATGATGATGGAGCTAAAGAGGTTGCACTTTGTGTCCTCTCCGGAATCAACTGTAAGATTATGTTTATGATCAATCATTTTGGTGTATACAAAGCTAAGTTAAGTCTTGTGTTGTAGCGAGCATCTTTGCTTATGGACAAACAAGTAGTGGCAAAACGTATACGATGAGTGGAATCACTGAATTTGCAATGAATGATATCTTTGCTTACATTGATAAGGTTTGTAAATACATTAACATTTCATCATATGTATGTATTAGTATCTGAGGATCTTTAGTTGTTTCTTTTTAGCATCAACAAGAAAGAAAATTCATTCTAAAATTCTCAGCAATGGAGATATATAATGAAGCTGTAAGGGATCTTCTTTGTGAAGATAATAACAATGCTTCACTTAGGCTTCTTGATGATCCAGAGGTCAGTTACATTAAATTAACATCTCTAATCATCATTATATAGTTACTGATGTTGTTATTGTTAACTTTGATAGAGAGGAACAGTTGTTGAGAAACTTAAAGAAGAGACTCTCATAGACAGAAACCATTTACAAGAACTCCTTTCTATATGCGAGAGTAAATTTAAAAACAAAACACAACTCTTCATTATATGTTTCATCATCAACAAACATTGAATCTGTGTTTTTTTTTGCAGATCAGAGGAAGATTGGAGAGACGTCTTTAAATGAGATTAGTTCAAGATCTCATCAGATTCTTCGACTGGTATGTACACTCATATGTTTTTTTCTTACATGACATTAATTTTTTTTTTTTCATGCAGACAATTGAAAGTTCAAGTCAAGTGTTTTCTCCAGAGAGCTCAGCGACACTTGCAGCATCAGTATGTTTTGTTGATTTAGCAGGAAGTGAAAGAGCTTCTCAGACATTATCTGCTGGTTCAAGACTCAAAGAAGGTTGTCATATTAATCGGAGTTTACTTACTCTAGGAACCGTTATCCGAAAACTCAGGTCATTTTCCGACAACAACTTAATAGTTTTTCAAACTCTTATGTCCTAATTTTTGAGATCTGTCTTGAGCTCATATGAGTGTTTTTTTTTTGTGAAAGTACTACAGCAAAGGGAGAAATGGACATATACCATATCGAGATTCGAAGCTAACTCGTATACTTCAGAACTCATTGGGTGGAAATGCAAGAACAGCTATCATTTGTACAATGAGTCCTGCTCATAGTCATCTTGAACAATCAAGAAATACACTTCTCTTTGCAAGTTGTGCTAAAGAAGTGACTACAAATGCTCAAGTCAATTTGGTTGTATCTGAGAAGGCTTTGGTGAAGCAACTACAAAGGGAATTAGCAAGAATGGAGAACGAGTTAAAGAATCTTGGACCTGCTTCTTCTTCTACAACCTCTGAGTTCTATACATTAATGCTTAAACAGAAAGAAGAGTTGATTGCAAAGGTTGGTTTATTGAATACTTCTTTTTCTTTAAGATTTTTGGTTGAAGGATTTATTAAACTCATTTCTTGTAGATGGAGGAACAAATCCAAGAACTTAAATGGCAGAGAGATGTAGCTCAATCTCAGGTAGAGAATTTGCTTAAATCAACAGTGGAAGAGCGATCATCTTCAAGCTCAATGGACAACAGTAACAGAAGAAGAAGAAGAAGTTACGATTCAATGGATTTTGATGAGCCTCCTTTGCTAAATAACTTAGGGAAGAGTAACTTGTACTCTCCTGATGAGGATGGTTTCCTTCTGGATGATACTACCCCTCAATTTATGGGGCATGATGTAAAAGATAAGTGGGAAGAGATGGCTCAAGGTACCATCCAAGAACCAGAAGATGCTTGCAAAGAGGTTATATGCATTGAAGTGAACAATGAAGAAGCAGAAAGAGTTAAAATTCAAGACTCACCAGACAACATTGTTGAAAAGAAAGAATATGAACAAAACTACAAACCTTTAATGCCTGATGAGACCGAGAAGAAAGGTGATGATTCATCCTTAGAAACCACAGATACAGAGTTGAGTTTATATGCTAATCTTGTAGCCAAAGATGAGGTAATCATAAGTAAGTTAGTTGAAGATGTTAAAGAGATGGAGCAAACGATAGAAAAACCAAGGCAATCTTCAAGGAACGAAGACATGGACCAGTCAGAGCAAGTAATGAAATTATCTCCTGAGGAAGAGCAATGTGTACTAATCTATGGAGGCTCTGAGAAACTTGAAGATGAAGATGAGCTAACTATAAATGAGTTAGTAGAAGACGTTCAAGAGACTGAACAATCTGTGGAGAAACAAAGACAATCTTCAAAGAAAGAAGACGTGGATCAATCAGAGAAAGTAATGAAATCATCCCTTGAGGAAAAGCAATGTGTACAAGTCTATGGAGGCTCTGGTAAACTTGAAACCGAAGATGAACTAACTATAAACAAGTTAGAAAAATCTCAAGAGATTGAGGAATCTGTGGAGAAGGAAGACAAAAGAACAAGTTTGTCTATAAAGAAAGAAGACATAAAACATAATATATCTATGGAAGAGTCCGACCAATTCAATAAACCACTCCCTGAAGTGCAAGTGTATGGAGGCGCAGATAAAGATGATAATACATATGAGGCTCTGAAGAAGAAGGTGAAGGAAATGCAAAAGACAATTGAATATTTCATGAGCATGCAATCAGTAGAAGAGAAACAATCTCCCTCGTTTAATACGGTAGATGACATTATGAGTCCAAGAGATTACTTGAAGATGCGAAGAAGCCGAAGTTGCAGAGAAAATCTCTTGTTTACAAAGGCTTCTGCTGCTGCAGCAGCTGCTGGTAGAGGCTTCATATTTGAGACTTCTAACACATCCTTTGATTCTTCAGATTACACTGGCTCCATGGATGCACAGAGCATGAAAGATTCCGACACAGAGACAAGCCGTAGTAGCTTCCATGAATTTATGGCAGGACTTAAAGAAAAGGCACTGCAGCACCATTCAATGCATGATCCAGTTCATAGAGAGACCGAAACAAAGGCAATGAGCCAAGAAAACACAAATGATGACATCAAGAAAGCAGAATTTGAGAAACAGCAAAGCCAAATAATTGAGCTTTGGGAAGTATGTAATGTACCTTTGGTACACAGAACTTACTTCTTCTTGCTCTTCAAAGGTGATCCATCCGACTTCGTTTACATGGAAGTCGAACTCAGAAGGCTAGCTTTTCTCAAAGACTCACCAGAGACAATGAAAAAACAAACTGCAAAAGAATTAAGACGCGAGAGAGAATGGTTAGCTAAACAAATACCAAACAAGTTTGGAAAAAAGGAAAGAGAAGAAGTATACAAAAAATGGAATGTTGAATTGAGCTCAAAGAGGAGAAGCTTACAAGTAAGTAATAAGCTATGGAACAAGACTAAAGACATAGATGATTGCAAAGAGAGTGCTTCTCTTATAGCTACATTGGTTGGATATGTTGAATCAACTCTAACACCAAAGGAAATGTTTGGGCTTAGCTTCTCACCTACAACATTCAACACTAAACCTTCCTCTGGCTGGATATTCTCAAACTCTTTCTCTCGTATTAGCTTCACCGGATGATTTCTACTAAAAAAAAATTCAAGTCTTTGTGTGTAATAACAGTTAAAGTTGTGTACTTGTGTATGTGTTGATGCATTAGAATTTGACTCTATATATAATAAAGGTTAAAAAGAAACTGACTTTGATAAAAGAGAAAGCTTTAGTCTGTAGTCTCTGTGGAGTAGATAAATAAAGCTTCTCTGACATTGGAACGATTTGATCGGAGCTGTCATGGCGCAACTAATACGACCGATAAGACAATTGTCACCGCAATGTCATCATCACCATTTGCGTAATCTCAAACATTTGTTTTCTAAAAAGCTTCCTCATTCACCTTCTTCTATACCACCTCTTCTTCTCTTCTCGTCTTTCTCAAGCAGCGCAAGGTCTCCACCTCGTCGACGAGGTCGTTTAACGTCACCNGGTAATAGCGATGGTTCTGAGGGAGAGTCTGATTCGGTGAAGAGCAAAAACCAACGGAAGCGTGATGCTCGTCGTGCAGTTCAGTGGGGTATGGAACTTGCTTCCTTCTCCGGTGATCAGGTTAAGCTGATTCTGAGGTAAATATCATAAATTGGGAAATAACATCATCTACTCAATAAAAATCTCAACTTTTTAAGTTGGGTTTGTCATTGTTAGAGCTGCGTCGCTTGGTGAAGAGGTTTACGATGCATTGATGCTTGCCAAGGTAATTAATTACTTTCATTACATATGAGACACTGTACAGTAAAATCTGGGATAATGCACATAAGGTGTTTGTGATATTGCCGCAGAGACTTGGCCCAGATGTTAGAGAAGGAAAGCGTAGACATTTCAACTATCTCGGTTAGAAAAAACACATCAGTATGTAGATGAAACTATTAGGCGAAATTAGTATCTGGAGCTGATATGGTTGTGTATTCAGGGAAATTGTTGCGTGAAGTTGAACCTGATTTGATGGACACTTTGATTCATGCTACAAAGCAGGGTGATCATACAACGCTGAAGGAGCTTATTAGTTTAGCTAAGGATGATGCAGGAGACATCAATGATGATGATACAGAAACAGAGTCGGAAGATGAAGTCGAGGTAAGTGTAAATATGTATCTTAATGTAAGCATGATATTGATACTTAATGGTTCTTAAGAAAAAGAAAAAAAAAACTCCTTGAGAGAAAGAGAAGAGGATTAGTAAAACAAATCCACACGTCGAAATGAACCATATAAGATTGTTTCCTAGTCACTTCTGTGCACATTCATGAATAGCCTTTGAAGCAGACACTGATTAATTATTAAATGGGTGAAGAGAACTGTGGACATTCATGAATAACCTTATGTTCAAACTCAACTTTTTTTAAATTGTTTTAGAATTCCGAAGAATATAAGGGTATAGCTGCGAGATGGTTTGATGGCTTGATAAGTCAAAATGTGGAAGTCACAAATGAAGTTTATTCTCTTCAGAGTGTTGATTTCGATAGACAGGTTAGTCAAATATATAAGTTGAATATGGTAATGAGAGATGTGTATGACTTGTCTATTAGGTGTATGTGTGGTCTTTGAACCAGGAGGTGTAAATCCAAAAAGCATCATATGGTTTAACGATGTAATGTTTAGCTTAATATTTTTCATATCATTGTTTGGTGATAGGAATTGCGTAAACTTGTTCGGAAAGTACAGTTAGTTCATGAGCAAAGAAAAAGCATAACCAAGGAGAAGCAGAAAGAAGCTGATGCTGCCTTAGTGACTGCTGAGAAGTCTCTGACTCAATTCCTCTGTTCCATGGCAAAACAAATGGAAAGTGAGCAGACTGATTTGTACTTATAAATAATAACACTATTATGTTCTTGACTCTATATTTTATCCAAGGAGGCAAGGACCATAGATCATTTGGAGATCTAAACAAACATTAACTTAGCTCTGATTCAGATGATATTTTCTTCAATACACGTCACAGGATTTTTAACATGCTTTACTTAATATCAAAGTCACTTTCATCTAATTTTTCTCATAAGAGTGGCATATGAATCATCAAAAGTTTAAGTGCAAATATCAGTATAAAGCACACATACATATTCATATAGCAGATCAATCAAATAGATCTTTATCTTATCTCATATCACAACTATGTTTACTTTACTTAGTCTTACTTCATACTTTATGAAAGTCTCCCTATATGTTATCTTTTTGTTCTTTTTTTTACACTCAAGTTTTTGCATTTCTCGTCACCTCTCCATCAGTGTAAATCTTATCGGACACATCATCCATCATCAAAAAGCTAAACAAAACTATTACTATATTTATATATATATATATATATATCCACAACAGTCATAAAACGCCACTTGCTTATGATATGTAACAAATGATTAAATGTTCGTTAACATGAAACATATTGAATCATATAAATCTAACACAAAAATATCAATGTAATAAGGACATCATGATAAATTAAAAAAAAAAATCAAAACTCCCGAACAAGAAGAAGAAGAAGAAGTAGAAACATAAGTAAATAGTGAGAAGACTGAATATAGGAAGAGTCAGATGTGAAAAGATCCGAAAGCCACGTCGATAATGGCGACGATGAGCTTTCTGCTAATCCACCGCCTTCTCTCCACCCATTTGCTTCTGATTTTTGGCTGTACCACAATAATATTCCAACTTTAATTAGTCATACATTAATAATGGTATGTTTTAATAATAACTTTTTCGTTTCCTTTATTACGTGTAAAAAAAAAAAAAAGAATAAATCTCCTTTTTTACTCAAACCAATCACGTTACACTGCTAGCTAAGCTCGTCGTGTGTATACTAAAAAAAGCAACTAATAAAATAATATAAAATAAAATAAAACGTTAACCTACCTAGGCAAGGAAGGACATAGAGTGATGGTGTAATCAGCATTAGTACATGTAAAAGTACTTGTCGCGTCATCAAACGCATAGCTATACGATCTTGGACATGCGGCTTTGAATATCTCTGAGTACATCGACGGTTTACATTCACTGGGTGAAGCGTACGCGCCACTACAACAATATTCTGGATTACCAAAAGCTTCACACGCGCTTTTACAAGCGGATCCGGATTCTAATCGGAGCTCCATTGGACATCTCTGGTTTAAATCCGTTACGCATCCTGTGGTTAAACAACTACCTTCTGATCCACCACTTGCTTCAACTACCATTGGGACGTTGTAACCGTCTACGAGGCTTACGTCGTAGAAATCTTGTTTTCGGGTCGGGTCAGTGGGACCTGATCCTATTGTGAATTCGGCGAGTGTAGCTGGAGGTTTTGCTCCAGCACCGTTACATTCGACTTGGTTTGAGCCGCAGTCTCCGGTTAAGCATGTGCCTTGGCCTGTGTCTGAGTTGAAGTTGCAACCGGTTCGTGCCCAAAATCGACCTGACCAGCTAGGTGGAGCTTGGAAGGAACGTGAACCACCAGAAGCGAGTTCAAAACCGGTTGTGCCTATGTCTCCGCTTCCAGCGTTGGACAATATTCCAGGCCAGATAGTGAAGCTGCATCGGTTTACGATGGTGATCGTAGCTCCCTTGCTTCCTACCAAATGCAATGATATTAAGATACACATTGATAATATAAGATTATATGAGTTATGATAGTACCATTGAAGAAGAGAAAGCTAAGGATGTTGAAGAAATAGAATGAGACAGGAGAATGAAGGACTGTTATGACCATCGCTATTATTTTCTTTTGTTTGACAAAAATAAAGTATTTTTAAGTGGAGAAATCAAGTTTGGAATGTTCAAAGTTGGAGATAAGAAGAAGAAAGACGAAGAGAGAAAAGAAACTAAGAGACAGAGTTTAAAGAGCATTTTACGATGTCATCAGCACCTCTATATATATATGTTCTCTGAAGGGTCAAGCTTAATATCGTGATCTCACAAAAGTATCATGACCATCTTCTTTTATGTTTTAAAGTGATACAAGATAAAACAATATTAAAAGTTATATTATCACGAATTGATTAAAGTCTTATTGTAATAAAGTTATATGTTTGAAAACTTAACATCATTTTCAAAAAGTCGTGAGTTTTTAAAAATTATTTTAGTGAAGTTTGGGTTCGTTGATCTCTAGAATCCAAGTAGTGCGTTTACAAAATCCATCAAAAACCACAATATATAAAACTAATCATAAGATTCGAGTAAGAAAGACGATGTTGTTCTGCTTTTAACTAAGAGAGCAGAGAAACAAAAGGAATAAACATCAGAATTGAAATCTAAAGTTCGTCCTTGGTGTTCTCTTCCTGTTGTTCAACGGGTTCAGCTTCAATGTTTAGACCACCAGCCAAGTCATCTGATTTCGTCTCAGTAGCCTCACTGGTCTCTGTTTCCTCTGCTGCCTCAACTTCCTCGTCAGCTACTGCATCAGGGCTGATGTTCAGACCACTCTTGACTGAGTTGTAAATACGAGCTGCAAAGTCTTTTGGGTCGTTGAGCATGAATCCACTCTCGATCAAAGCTGTTTGGTACATGAGTTGTGCTGTTTCTTTCACACTCTCATCCTGAGACAGTTTTGTGCAGTGTTTTTTTTCTCAATCACTCATCTGAATTATAAATTGGAGACAAAGTAATAAATTAATTGATGGGTCTAAAGTCTAGCTTACCTCTGGGTCACTTGCAATTCTTTCCTTGAGTTCTTTGATGATAGGGTGTCGTGGATTGATCTCGAGTACTCGTTTTCCGCGCATGTAAGCTTGCTTATTAGCATCAGAGAGGGTTTGGGACTGCATGATCCTTTCCATGTTTGCACTCCATCCAAACTTAGATGTTACTACTATACATGGAGTGTCAGCCAAACGGTTACTGATTTTGACATCGTCTACGTTCTCGCTAGCGAGATTCCCTTTCCACCATTTGGTTAGTTCCTTGAATGATTCCTTTAGCTCCTTATCTTTTGCATCTTTCCCAACCTTCAGTCCTTCTTTTGACACATTCTGGAACTTTTTGTCTTCATAATCCATCAGGTATTGCATTAAGTATTCATCAACTGGGTCTGTGAAGAAGATGACCTGAGAACACAAGTATTGGACCGTGTGATGTGAGTTGGTAATCAATAAAGAAGAATTAATTATCTGTGTTCGAAGCAAACCTCATAGCCTTTCTTAATAAGCCTCTCCAGGAATGGAGATTTCTCTAGTTGTTCTTTGCTGCTTCCTGTAATGTAGAATATGTCCTTTTGCGCCTTTTTCATTCTCTTAATGTACTGATCCAGGGAAGTCAATTTTCCATCTGACTTCGTTCTGAAATAGCAAACTATAACGTATTAGCCTGATGATGCTAATAAGTAGACAGATTTGTATTAAAAAGTAACAGGAACATACGTCTCAAAACGAAGAAGTTTTGCCAAGCGGTTCCTGTTAGCAGCATCCTCAATGATGCCAAGTTTAATCGACTTGCCAAACTCATTCCAGAATTTTGTGTATTGACCCTTCTTCTCATCACTGTCACCAGACTTCTCCACATCTACAATACCAAAAATTCAATAAGTTTAGACCATGTTTCAGAAAAACAAAAAGATGATACCAAGAAGCTTTTATAGATTACCTTTTTTGTCATCATCATGGACCTCATCAGGGTCTTCTTCAGCAAGTTTGCGGATCATATCAAGCGCCTTTCGGATAAGCTTCTTCTTAATTGTCTTCAAGCTGCTGTGTTGTTGAAGCATTTCTCTTGATACATTTAGAGGCAATGTATCAGAGTCAACAAGACCCTGTAGAAGTAAGTTACATCAGAGATTTAGCCTTAAATTTGTATTTATAAGTATCGGAAGACCCCTTAACTTGTCTTCCGATTAGTTTACCTTCAAGAAACTCAAATATTTAGGCAGAAGGTCATCAAATTCATCCGAGATGAACACCCTCCTCACATAGAGTTTCAAGTTTGCCTTGTTGCTGTTGTAGTAGCTCTCGTAAAGATCATGGGGGGCTTTTGGAGGAACATACAACACAGCCTTAAATTCAACATCACCTTCAGCATTAAAGTGACTCCAAGCCATTGGCTTCTCCTCAGTAAAATCCTGTATATCAATTAGGGTCAGGAAAATACACAAGAGAAATTTACACTAATGTAACAAGTATTATTTATTTCATGTATGATCTTCACCTTTGAGAGAGAGTGGTAGAATTTAGTGTACTCTTCCTCCGTCACCTCTTTTGGACTTCTCAACCATATGGCCTTAACATCATTTAGAAGCTCCCACTCATAAACTGTTTCTTTCACCTTCTTGGTTTTCTGCTTTTTCTCACTGTCTTCTTCATCCTCAGCATCTTCTTCCTTTTCTTCCTCGGTAGAGGTTGTTTCTGAAGTGAAATATCATTAATAAATTTCAAGACCGCCTGACTTGTAGGAATAAAGACACATTGCTGAAGAAAATTATAATGTGGTGTTCCATTATTACTCACCAGTCTCCTCCTCAGTTGATTCATCTTCATCAACTGGGACCTCAGTTTCAACCTCTTTGCTTGCCCAGAGGGAGATAGGGAAGTTAATGAATTCAGAATATCTCTTCACCAAATCCTGTAGTAGACAACGATGATCATAAGCAAACACATTGAGATGATAAACAGAAATAAGCAGTGCACTGTATTCATAATTATGTTGAAGGCTTGTGATAAAAGAGAGTTTTATTTTCTTATCAAACGAATATATACCTTAAGTTTACTTTCTTCTAGGTACTCGCCAGCTTCATCTCTAAGATGTAATCTAATCTCAGTTCCACGTCCAAGAGGCTCATTCCATGTATCCTCGGAAACCGCGAATTTACCATCAGCCTTTGATTCCCATACATGCCTGAATACGGAAAACAAATCATTAGAAAAGCTTTTTAAATGTGTTTATATGCATACGAGTATATCTCCAAATGGAACTCTCTCTAAAATCAACTTACTGGGTGTCATCATTGTGCTTGCTAATCACTTCAATGTAGTCAGCAACAAGATAGGCAGAATAGAATCCAACTCCAAACTGTCCAATAAGGTTCAAATCTCCGCTTGATTGCATTTTCTCAACAAAAGCTGTGAAAGGTAAAATCTTTAACACCTGGAATTTATTGATCCAGACTATAATGCACGGAAACATATAACCACATAAGCAACATACCTGATGTTCCGGATTTTGCTATGGTACCAAGGTTCTTGATTAAATCTTCCTTAGTCATACCAATACCCCGGTCCCGAATAGAAAGAATTTTCTTTGCTTTGTCTAGCTTAATCTGCATACCATGGCAATAGTATCGAACTTAAATGAGTAAAAAGCTTGGACTAGACACAACTTAACCATATCATAAATAGCTCCAGAACAACATTCAACCAAACGCAAACTGCACTAGGAAGACAAACAAATCTATGAAATTCTTTTTCTTTTCAACACTCTCGTTCAACTTTCAAACCACATATGCTTATACTATAAGAAAACGATTATTGAGAAAGATGTAGCTAACCTGGATCTCAAGCTTAGCAGTATCACCTTCACCCAAAACTTCTTTGTCAGTGAGTGCAAGGAACCTAATTTTGTCAAGGGCCTGAAAAATTAACAACACGGAGATTTATTAGTTCCCTATATTAACTAGCTATCAAAAAAGCACTTAACCAAGTACACAGGCACTTACATCAGAAGCATTGGAGATCAACTCTCTAAGGAAAATGTCCTTGTTACTATAGAGAGAGTTAATAATAATATCCATAAGCCGAGAAACCTCAGCCTGGAACTCAAACTTCTCCGCACTACTGCGAAGCGTCTTCTTTGACATCGACTCAGATTCTCTGCCAATAAAAAAATTCGAATCAGGAGAGATTTTATGCAATTAAATCGGAAGCTCTAGCGTAGAACTAACATGGCACTAACCTATGAACTACATCGGAATCCGTCGACAAACCGCCATGACCACCAAGCTTTTCCTCCACCTTTGGTGGATCTGACACCTCATCAGAACTATCTTCTGCATTCGCGTGTAACTTTCTTCCTATGATAAATACCACATAGACATCACCATCATTAGCATAGAATATAAAATCCCAAACAACACTACTTATCAAGTAAGCTACATCGAGAACAACTGCGTTAGATCGTACCTTGATCTGGAAGAAGAAAAAGAAGCGAGAAAAGGAACAAAACGGACACGATCGTCCTCTTCCTCATTGTTAGATCGTAGCCTCCTCCGATATCTCAGACTTGCTCTCAGCTTATACTCTACTCAGTGAAGATGTTGCTCGGCAGATCTGTATATAATAGGAAATGATTCTGTGATGTGTGAACTGTGTAATTGCGTACACTTTGGTTTCTCGTGATGGTTAGCTTCGTCATGATTTGCCAACGTGGCAGATCTAACGGTCTGGGTTGCTGAAAATGCCACGTGGTAGTTTTGTATTGGATAAAGGTTTTTATTTGACGTGGAGCGACGTGGCTTTCAGGTTGTAGCGTAGAATTGGATGGACGACTTAAAATAATTAAAGTACTCTTATTCCATTACTTTTAATTAATTAGTTAACTCTCAAAATTAAAACGATTTATTGTTACTTATTAGAAAAAATTATAGATAATAACAAACTATAATCTATTGATATAACACATTATCAAAACATAGATATTAATAGATTGTTAAATATTCTATCAAACATAAATATACTCTACCAAAGATAATGAGGTATATTCCCTCCATTTTATATTATTTGCCTTTCAAGGTTTATTTACATTTATTAAGAAAATAACTAATTTTTCTGTTTTACACTTTTACTCTCTTT
>KE158067.1:0-11820 GCA_000411055.1 Leavenworthia alabamica
TCCCACCCGACACCAACTTCCGCGTAATCTGATCCAAACCTCGGTCAGTCGACCTCCCGGCCTACACCACTTTCCTCTCTTGTGGAACATGTATCCAGCTCCTCCAAGGTCCCATGTAATTGTTTTTCCACGTATTGCGGACGAATTTACAAACACTAGGATCAATTCCAAACCTGATAAAAGAGAAAGAGGCAGAGTTAAAATGTTATTATGTAGTATATATACATACTGTACGAAGTCGCTTACCATAAAACTCCATTTCTCTTCCTTGGGTGGAAGTGTGGCTGATTTTCTCTAGACATAGCATTTAATAATGCTTCCAAGGATATGTGGCTGTAGTTGTTTCCACTAGAAGATCCTGGAGTCACAGAACGATCAGTTCCTGGTGGTGTAGACTCCACAGTACCTACAGCTCCTGTTGGCATTTGGCAATGCATTTTTCCAAAACAAAATAAGCAACATAAGAAAGAATTGTGAGTTAGAATAGAAAGAGTTTCAGTTTATCAAAAAAAGAAAAACACAGGTTTAAAACAGTTCAAATAACATCACAAAATATTTATATAATCCAAGTCTGACAAAACAAAAGTCACATTAAAGCAGAATGATCAAAAAACGGGTATATGACAAAGCAAAACAAAACAAAAATGAGATCAAAATTATTCTCGTATTCATCACAATCATCAGCACACATAAGCATCTAAACAGATCCTAAAACAAAGAGAAACAGTCACATAGAACTAGAAAAACAAATACATTGTCATCAATCCAAAGACACAAAACATGAAAAAACTAAACATAAATCATGGCCATTTGACTCATTTAACATTGAAACATTTAACTCAGCAACTATTTGACTCAACAACCATTTGACTCATCAACCTTTTGAACCAATTGAAACATCTGACCAGTTATTAAAAAATGAAGAACTCATCAATTTGACTCATTAAACATTTGAACCAGTTGACTCATCAACCATCAAACAAAACAACCAACTAAGGTTAAACATTAAACAAAACAACTCATCAACCATTTAAACCAATTGACTCAAGTCACAGAAACTGGGACCTATTTGACTCACATTTGTCTAACTTTTAAGCAACTATTTGACTCAATTTGTGACCTATTTGACTCACAAATAGCAACTCATAACACAAATCGCAGCCACAAAACGCGAATATGAAACCTAAAGAGAAAATCTAGACAAAAATCACACAGAAGAAACAGAAAAACTCAAATGTCGAAACCTAAAAATTTAACAATTTACAGCCCTAAAATTAACCACAAAATCTCTACTAATTCCATACTCGAAATCCTACAGACTTTATCGAAACAAAAACGAAGCAAAAAAATGCCAAAATCGCAAACCCTATATCTAAAACTCATTCCGAATCGAAGGCATTAAAGAAGGAATAGAAACCGTACCTTCGACCGGAGAAGAACCTGGTGGTCTGGATTGACGGCGGTTGTCTTCCGAGAGCGAATACGGAGTAAATCAGGAACTTGAAGGAGTCAACATCGCCGGAGTCGGAGTCGTGTTTTGTAATGTTTTGTTTAAGTTAAATTTTGTTTAAGTGTCAAAGATGCGTGTTAAGAGTTAATAAATTTAGCCACGATTAGCCACGGTTAGAATCGTGGCTAATTGACAGTTTGCCACGGACAGTCACGTTTCAAAATCGTGGCTAAACTGTTCCTAATAAAATATAAAACATTCTGAAAATAAAACCGTAAGAAACCATATCATAAAAACAATTAAGTAAACAAAAAGANAATTGACAGTTTGCCACGGACAGTCACGTTTCAAAATCGTGGCTAAACTGTTCCTAATAAAATATAAAACATTCTGAAAATAAAACCGTAAGAAACCATATCATAAAAACAATTAAGTAAACAAAAAGATTTACAACAAAGAAAAATTGTTTCTTCTGAAATATAGAAATCTGAGAAGAAGAATCGGATAAAAAAAACTTTGTCGTAAACTCAGCGGACATATAAGACATTTTTACAGCCTCGAAACTCGAGTCATAATCAGAATCAGCACGCGAATTATTCGATTCGTCTTGGTTTGATATGTAGTGATCATTGGATCCTGGCACGGGAGATATATCAAAATCTGAATCATCTCTAACAACATGTGATTCGACTCGAATAATCGGACTTGTTGTGACAACATGGTTATGTGTATCGTCTTGTAAAGCAGTTAAAGCAATTTCTGGTGTTTCATTAATCTCTCTTGGCATTACTTTTGTGCAAGCCCACCAATGTGATGAACTACGTCGACGTAAACGTGGATAAGGAATGAAACATACCTGATCACAATTACCAGATAATATGAACGGATCATATTTTTTATATTGTCGATTTGGTGCCACATCAATGATTCCTGATGGATGTTTGCACATTCCACGTCCTTCAGTTGTGTCAAACCACTTGCATTTGAACACCATAACCTTGAGTCCAACAGCATCTTGGTACTCAATCTTCATCATCTCTTGTATCAGTCCATAATAATTGGTGTCTGTAGATCCACGTACACACACACCATAATTTTGAGTTCTCTTCATTTCACCATGCTTCTGAGTGTAGAAACAGTATCCTCGAGAGTAGTAGATAGGCCATGATGTGTAATTACGTATAGGACCTTGGACAAAATCTAACATCCACAAAGGAAATTCATATGATTTGGTGGCATCATTAATCTGTAAATTAATCAAATATCATGTAGTTAAATAATAAGAATTTGAAATAATTATAGCATGTGTCTTGTTCAAATAAAAAACTCATATAATCTTTACACCACGTTGCAAAATATTTATCCTTAGCTATTTGCATGTCATTTGTTGTAATTTCTAGATTTTGATTTGTCAGATTTTCTTCAAACATCCTATATATATGGTTAAAAATAAGAATAATATAAGTTATATAATTATATGTATTTGTACGATATATAAAATTTAATATCTTTCGTAAGGTTCAAAATTGACGCAATTTAACAGCATAAATATTTGGAGCACGTTGTAATCATCATCTGTAAACCATCCATGTATGACTTTTCCACCTACTCGACCTTCATGGTAGAAAATGTTTGATACGTCTGGATATAAATATGTAAACAGAATATCTCTAGTTGTTGAGTCAACAGTAACTTGAACACGTTCAAAATAGTTTGCAGCTGCACTAGATATTTCTTCAGTCAAACATTGTGCAACAATCGAACCTGCTATATGAGCCCTATTTTTGAACTTCTTTTTCAGATGTTACATGTATCTCTCGAACGGATAAATCCATCTATATTGGATTGGACCCCCTAAATCAGCTTCATATGGTAAGTGCACCGGGAGATGTTCCATAACATCAAAAAATGATGGAGGAAATATCGTCTCCAGATTGCAGAGTTTGACCCCGATATTTTCTTTGAGCAGGATTATATCTTCATCTTGTAACGTTATAGCTGAGATATCCCGAAAGAAAAGTGCAATATCTACATACACATTAGAACGATTAGCTTAACATTGTATTATAATTAACATATATAATTAAAATAATATACCGTAATTTACCTGTGATAGTTGTGTTCACATTCTTTAGAAGAAGTTCTGAGAATAAAAATGGCAATAGACGCTGCATGATAACGTGACAATCATAACTTTTTAATCCTGATAACTTCCATTGGTTTTCATCAATGCAACGACTAAAGTTCTATGCATATCCATCTGGAAACCGTATAGCATTTTTAAGTCATAGGAGAAACTCTTTTCGTGCATCATTTGACAATCTAAATATCGGTATCGGTATCGTTCCATCATTGTTCAAATGTAACTCCGGTCTCTTACATAATCTCGGTAGATCCATCCTTGATTTATGATTGTTTTTCGTCTTTGAAGGAACATTTAACACTGTGTTGATGAGATTATCGAAAAAATTATTCTCGATGTGCATGAAATCAAGATTATGACGAAGCAAAAGATTTTTCCAATATGGAAGCTCCCAGAATATATTTTTTTAACCCAATTATGATGAACTCCATAACCCTCAATAGTTTGACTTGGATTATCGTTTTCGTTTCCTCTACAGTCGACCGTACGTGATAACCTCTCGATGTTGTTTATTCTTTCATGTAAAATGTCTTCTCTAGTCAGTCATGGTGGTTGAGCATCTCTTATTGCTTTGCCTTGTAAAAACATCTGAACGTTTCTACGGTAAGGATGATTGTGTGGTAAGAATCGTATATGGCAATCAAACCAACTATGTTTCCTTCCGTTTGGTAACCAAAATGAATTGGGATCATCTACACAATACGGACATGCAAAATGACCATGTGTCGTCCAATCAGACAACATATGATACGCCAGAAAATCGCTGATTGTCCACATTAATGCAGCTCGCATCGTGAAACTTTGTTTCTTTGATATATCGTAAGCTTGTACACCGTCATTCCACAACAACTGTAGCTCTTCAATCAACGGCTGGAGGTATATATCTAAACTTTTCTTCGGATGTTTTAGCCCTGGGACAAGTATGGATAAAAAAAATAATCTCTTTTCATGAACATACCCGGATGTAGATTGTAAGGAGTTACAATCACGGGCCAAAGTGAAAGAGCTTGCCCATTCATACCAACAGGATTAAACCCATCTGTTGACAAACCCAAATAACTGTTACGACTTTCAGCAGCAAAAGAAAGATATACCTCGTTAAAATGTTTCCATGTCAGGACGTCGGATGGATGCTGCATTTTGCCTTCTACGGATATATGCTCTGCGTGTCATTTCATTTGTGATGCAGTCGACTTTACTTGGTACAGCCGCTTCAATCTCTCTGTAATTGGCATGTAGTATAATCTTTGCTTAGGTTTATTTTTTTCTTTTCCATTATTTGGATGATATCGATGTTTATCACAAAACCGACAACGTATTAGCTCCCCATCTTCCTTCCAAAATAGCATGCAGTTATCCTCACAAACATCAATCTTCTGTACAGGTAGCCCAAGCGTGCGTGTTAACTTCTTTATCTCGTAAAACGATAAAGAAGATCTATTTGGTTTGGGTAAAACTTCTTTCAAAGTTTGTGATATCTCATCCACGCATGCTTTTGCCAAATTTTAATTGGTTTTTAATTTCAAGATTTGTGAAGCAATGTATAATTTTGAAATACCATCAGGACACCCATCGTATAGAGGTTGATTGGGGGCTTCAAAAGCTTGAAATACGCTATCATTAGATGGTTCTTTCTAACTTGTTTCCTCATTATTCTCCAAATCTAGTGGTGGTATTTCTTCCGAGGGTAAATCCACACTTGCGTATGGATAATACTCATATGTATCCACTGGAATCTGGTAGTTTGGAACTTCTGGTTGTCTTAAAGATTCTCCAGCTTCGTAAAAAGTTTCTCCATGATTTAACCAAAAGTAATAGTTTCCCTTAAATCCAACTTGAAAAAGATGCTTGGAAACGGTTTTGGCATCCCGTTGTTTTTCATTCTTACATCGCGCACAAGGACACAACATTGTGTTTTGTTCTTGAAAAGATTGCTGAGAACAAGCAAATTCAAGAAATATATTAATTCCTGTTATGAACTCTTCTTAAATACAATTTCGAATTAGATCTATATGTTGATACATCCACTCCCTATTGTTAAAATGAGCCATTTAGAAAATAAACATATGCCAAAAAAAAAATTTTGTCCAACAGAAAAATAAAACAAATGTTTAGAGTGAAAAACAAGAGAATAAGAGAAAGAGATAATTATAATGTTTGAGATTGTAATGAATTTGATATGTGTACGAATTGAGAACCTCGTTGCCTTTATATAGTAAAATTAAGCCACGGCTCAGCCACGACGAATTTCCGTGGCTAAATAATAAGTGGTGGCATATCAACTACATTTCGTGGCTTACTGTGTGTGATAAAACGTTTTTCGGTGGGTTAGTCACGAATTTGTCACGATCCGTATCCGTGGCTACCCGACAAACATCAAATCAGCTTAGTCATCTTCGTAGTAACATTTTCGGTGGAAAGCCACAACCATTATCGTGGCTAAATCGTGGCAAGTAGACCACGATTGTTTTTCGTGGCTAACATAGCTACGAACCAGCCACGAATGTTGTCCTGGCTATATGGCCATGAATATTTTCGTGTCAATTCGTAGCTAAAAATCGTACCCACGGTTATATCGTGACTACAGCGTGACTATTTTAGCCACGAAGCAGAGAACGTGGCTAACTTAGCCACGGATTTTTCTGTGACTATTTTTAGAAAAGACACGATTTAAAAAATTTTGCAGTGACTAGATCGTGGCTATAGCTGGTATTTTTACTAGTGTATCACCAAAAATCCCTTATCGGAGTTTAGCCCGGGGCTAGTTTTATTAACTAACTGTTATGAAATAGAAAAAGTAACTGTGATAATAAATATTTATTAAATAAGGGATTAACAAAAAATATGAAGCTAACTGCTCATATAAAATAGAGAAAATATAACTTTGATGTAATTGCGGGAGTATAACATAATTTTCTCAGCTATATTTACATTTTCATCACTTTTATTATTTTCCCCTGAAGTTCAGGGAAAGGGAACATAAAAAACATAGACAACAAATACTTTACTCGAAATAAGATTCGCCACATATACAAAACTAATTTTAGTGACCAATTCACATTTGATTACTAACAGAAAATAATAATGCATGTTGGCATTTATAATTCATTTTTTTGTCAAACAACATTTAAGATTCATAAATCAAAAGAAAATATGCTGAATGTTAAAACCAACATTTTCGTCATTAAACCACGACGCAAGTTCATGGAAACATATGAGAAAGACACAAGAGCCAACAGTGTCCACTCCCGAT
Source organism: Leavenworthia alabamica (assembly GCA_000411055.1). NCBI lineage: Eukaryota > Viridiplantae > Streptophyta > Magnoliopsida > Brassicales > Brassicaceae > Leavenworthia > Leavenworthia alabamica. The sequence goes on from KE158067.1 coordinate 6,847, forward strand.
AATGACCAACTTGTCCTAATTTTTTAAATTAGTTGTCTTATCGTTTGGTTATCACCTTATCGGCTATTAAAATGTAGCCCGGTTTTGACATTGACCACTCATTGTGTCTTCTCTTTAATTAGTAACTTTCCAGCAATGATGTGACTAATCTCATAATCATTTTCGTCAAGTTCCCACTTCTGCACTCACACGACCCATTTGTTACAACTGTTCACATTGTAAAACAGTAAAAGTGCTTGTAAATATCTTCAGAAACATTATGGTTTAGATTAAATGATAATTAGAATCTGTCGGCTCATAATTAATTGGGTCCTACCCTCTCCTTAACCCATGCGGCCATTCACTAGTATCCAACCTTAGCTATGCTGTAACGCAAACCCAATCTCATTTTTTGAGTTCTTTGTTTCGTTCGACCCCACAAATACACCGTTGTAATGACCATTATACCCTTGGTCGTCTATAAGTACAATTGTACAAAGGGATCTTAGTTAAACAAACAAAGACACACACTGACACAGAGATAGTTTCTTAATTGAAGCACCGCTCTATATATAACTGCCACGTGGCGAATTCTCTTTTCACGACGCGCTTCTACTTTTTTATATATCTTCGTCATCGTCTTCAACGACGTATAGGCAAGAAAAAGCTGGGAACATGAGGGTTGTTTCATGGCTATTCGATTCAGAAGATTCTTCTCGGAGAAGACGAGCATCTAAATCACCTAAGCATTTGGATTCCGCCGATAGTGTCACGTCATCATCGTCACTCACCGGCTCTATCAGCCTCCACAGTAGTCTCTCTCTTCAGACGCTCCCTTCCGTTCCTTCTCTTCAGAAAGTCCCCTCTGACGCTCTCACTGTCACCGTCTCTCACTCTATTACAGCCTCGTTTAAACTCCGAGAACGGAGTCTTCCCGTTACTTGTCTCGCCGTCAACGGAGGTTATCTTTTCGCCGTCTCAGGACATGAAGTCAGTATATACGATCGTGACATGTGTGCTCATCTCGATACATTCAATGGCCAGGATCCTTTCTCGGGATCAGTCAAGTCCGTGGGTTTCTCCGGTGAGAAAATATTTACTGCTCACCAAGACGGTAAAATCGGAGTTTGGAAGTTAACAGCTAAAAGCGGTTACAAACAGTTAACGACGCTTCCAACATTAAACGACCGTTTGAGACGTTTCGCTCTCCCTAAAAACTACGTTCAAGTACGCCGTCACAAAAAATGTCTCTGGATCGAACATGCTGACGCCGTCACTGCTCTAGCCGTTAATAACGGGTTCATTTACTCCGTCTCTTGGGACAAGACTTTGAAGATATGGAGAGCTTCCGATCTTCGTTGCAAAGAGTCAATCAAAGCTCATGATGACGCCGTTAACGCCGTCGCTGTCTCTACTAACGGCACTGTTTATACTGGATCCGCAGACAGGCGTATTCGGGTTTGGGCCAAACCGACCGGGTCAAAACGCCACACGTTAGTCGCGACTTTAGAGAAGCACAAATCAGCTGTAAATGCTCTGGCATTAAACGACGACGGATCAGTCTTATTCTCCGGTTCATGTGACCGGTCGATTTTGGTTTGGGAGAGAGAGGACACTTCCAATTACATGGCTGTGAGAGGAGCTTTGAGAGGACACGAGAAAGCAATACTTAGCTTGTTTAACGTCTCTGATTTGCTTCTCAGTGGATCAGCTGATCGGACGGTCAGGATTTGGCGACGTGGATCCAATTCTAGTTATAGTTGTTTGGAGGTGCTTACCGGTCACACGAAACCGGTTAAGTCGTTGGCAGCGGTTACAGAGTCGGAGTCAGACGGCGTCGTTTCAATCGTGAGTGGAAGTCTTGACGGAGAGGTTAAGTGTTGGAAAGTCTCCGTTACCAAACCGGATAATTCATTTTAAACGAATCTTCTTCAATGAATTAAGTTGTTTTTTTTTTTTTGTGAATTGATTTTTTTTTGTTATTATTTTATTCCTATATTATTTGGCGTTTTTTAATTGTCATTTACTAAATGATAAATTATTGCAAATACGTACCAGCCTGACGAATATTATATATTTCATTTTTGCGTGTATATAATAAGGTAGAACACGAGGTTACTACTATACTAATAATGTTATATGAATAACAATTAACAAGGTCATAATTAATGGTTAGTTTAAATAGATTGAAAATGAACAAGTGGAGACATTACATATGAACATGTTCTTGAGGCATATAAGAAAATGAAGATGGTTCGTGAGTTATACCATGAAACCTGGGGAAATCTATGCGGTGATGTCTAATAAATTCATATTATTTATGTTAGATTCCTTAGAGGTTTGTGATTGGTTGTCAGATAAATATACTTAATAAACTATGTTTGGACGTATTAGCTAAGGTCATTATAATAATATTCACATGCAAAAGTCCATAAACCTAATGATATTTATCAAGAAAAATTTGTGGTTATGACAAAACAAGAAGTCAAAAGGCCCGTGAATGTGGATAAGATAATATTACTGTATTTATAAATTTAACATTTGTTAAACATCTAAAGTGAGATTTGCTCTTAAAAGAAAGTGAGAACTATCAAAACAAAAGGTACTTTGTCAGTCGTGTCATCTCTAGTGTTTAGGTAAGAAGTGGAGAAGATAGAGCATAATAATATCATTAATAACGTTTTAGTAATGAAGGAACAGTTTCTGACCAATAAGCTTTTAGTAAAGAAAGATAACTGAATCATATCCATAATCATGGAAGATAAGATTCCATTGAACAAGAACCTAATATATGAGTAAACAAGAACAAGACATATGTTAAGTTACTATACCCATGCCTCGTAACTAAAGTGCTGGTTTCAAAATTTATTTTATTTCAGTTTTTTTACAAATTTCAAATATATTGATCCAAAATTGTTACAATTGTTATATATCAAAAATTCACATCAGTGAAACGAGCAAACGAGTATATGACCAATCCTGAGCGTCATGTATCATTGTCTTCATGTAATTTTATAATTAAAACACCAATATTAGTTTTAGTACGTACCATAGTCATAGATTACATATATAGAAGTAGTTTCTTCTTGATAAAACCTTTTGAATCTGCAACTGAAAATTTCATTTAGCTTTGATGAATTTATCATATGAAACTAGTTTAGTCATCAACTTAAACAAAATAGTATTTTCAAGTAGAGGACAAGATTAAACTAAATGTTATTTATTAATTTTCTAGGCCTTTATTCGGAGATCATTTTATAATTGAAAAAAAAACTATCATTTACAGACTGTAATCCACTAACTGGCGACAAAAAAAAATCCATGCATTGAAATTTGAAAACATACAAAGCAAAACTACAATTTTGGACAATGAAACCTATCATTTTCAGAGGTTGACCTCAAAAATTAAATGAAATAATATTATATTTTTGAAAGGGAGAAAACCAACAAAGAATTATATAAATAAAAGGACAAAGAGTGTGGATCACATAATAAATGCAACTTGTAAATAGTTTTATAGAAATTTCATGCAACTTGTAAATAGTTTTACAGAAATTTCATGCTACAATTCTATTTTATTATTTTATTTATTTTGGTCAAATAAGAACAGTATTGATTTGTTTAGAAAGAAAAAAATTTGTTGCCAACCAATCAATAATATAGGGACATGGCGGATACAACTAAATATTTATACAAAAATGATTAAAACTTATTGTCAAAAGTCATCTAACTTTTAATTTGATTTATTTGGATTTCTCCTTTTGGTCACAAAACACTTGAATGATATGCTATAATTTTCATTATTGTAGTATTTTTGATAATTGTTTATCGAATAAAATGAGTTTATATGTTTTGTTTGAAACATTATTGTTTTTGTGAAACAATCTTATATATTCTTCTAATTTGTTTTACGTGCCTCTCATTCCCAATATTCTCTTATTTATTGACAATATTGCTTTAGGTTAACTAAGGCACCTAGTTATTTCTTTTATTTTCATTATTTTCTTAATTCTTACCAACCATACTAGTCTTCATCATAAGAGCATATTCAATAGTTAAAAATTGAGGTTCTTAGCAGAGTTTTTTAGAATTAAAAAAATATAAAATATATTGATAAACATGCGTTAGGAAACTGAAAACTATTCGGTTAGATTTTTATCTAAGAGATTTTAAAACTAATTTTAAAAATTTCTCCTGTTCGATTTATACAAATCTATAATAAAATATTGGTAAAAACTCCATAAACATATGGGTTTTACCGTTGGAAATGCTTTCATCTACTCATTTATATTCAAATACCTGACACTTGAAATTAAATTTTATATATATATATATATAAATTTATTTTTAAAACAGTTGTTAATCCGTCACTATTTTTAAAAAAATATATAACAATAAGATGCTGTTGTCGTGAATTTTTTGAATCTATTCACTTACATGTCTAAATTAATTATATAAATCTGCATAACTAATCATATTATATTACTTTTACTATTTAAGACGTATACCAATCAAGAAAAATACATAAGACTATCGTCTACCACACATTTTACAAATAAATGGAATGAGTAGACATATCTTACGTGACAAAAGTTGACAAACTTGTCACATACCTTAGTACGTGTAAGTGACCATGAGAATGAAAAGTAGAACATAGCAAGTTGCTCAACTTGAGCTCATCTTATTTACAAACATATTACTTTCTCATGATGACTTATTCCTTTTTCATATTCATATCGATCAACCCAAACTTTGGTTTGTTTTATATGTAGTGGAGAAGATGGGTCTTTGATTACGACCTTAGACCAAAAACTTAAGATAAGTTGCGGCTATGTTCGATTATAACTGTTGAATATAGATGGTGTGTCAGTGTATGTGTATCTCGACTGCTGCATATAGTTTAACTAGAAGATGACAAATATATAAGTGTATATCTAAACAACTATAGATATTTTTTCGTTACGAGAATATATATATATATATATATATATATAT
>KE158067.1:12112-37288 GCA_000411055.1 Leavenworthia alabamica
GATATTATTATGACTAACTTATCACTTATGGTGTGTGTTTTCACTTGATTCACGACCTCATAATTCAAAGTTTAATAAGTATTTCTACTATTTAACGAAAAGGAATCAATAATTCAATATATTATATATAGATTAATTTTCTTCAAATTTTAGGGAGTTTTGAAGTCAACTAAAGTTTATAAAATGTATATATTAATTTTATATGTAAAAAAAATTGACAAAACATACAAAATAGATAGATATTACTATAGATGACATATTGACTCTAACAAGAGGTTGTGTTGTGTAAGAACAAAACAAATATCTCTAAAGTATGGGGACAAACAGGTTGGTCCAACTCTAACCTATTGGCAGTATACTCCCACTTGACATAGTTCATAATATCAGTTTGATTACAAAACTTATGATAACTCCAAAAAAAAAACATTAATTCTAGAGGATCCAAAAGAATGGATAAAAAACACAGAAAAGTAATTAAGAAAAAATATTAATTCGTTAGCATCTCAGTTGAAAGTGATTGATGGACAATATGACATAAATTCCTTTGTTCTATTTAGAAATAATTTAATTTATTTATTTTACAGTAATTTTGTCAGTTCCCATCCAAAAATAGAATGACCAAACCCATGAATCATTTGGTCTACCCACCCGAACGTTAGATTTACCAACTTGCTGGAAGATACATCATCTCATATCTCTATTTTCACCATTTAAAAAAATAATTCAAGTTTAGCCAAAATATAAGAGGAAAATAGAGAGAATAATTAAACCAAAAAAAAAAATTTGATCCGTAGAAAAAACTAATAACCATGATTTAGTATTCTTAGTTATATGTTCTTTCTTATTAACAATGACATTTAAAGATGTTAGGTTAAAAGTTAAAGCTCTTCAACTCAATAAAATGCAATATCTATAAGAGGTAAAGAAGGGAGACTATAACTAATGTTTAATGCCTTCGTAATAACCATAACTAGTGACTAAAACTATGAAATTAATGAAATTTTTGCTGATAACACACGATCCCTAATTCATTCAACCTACGCTTTAAGTGGTTGAGAGACTTGGGAGTTAATTAAAGTCTACCAGATAATTTCAATTCTAATTAATTAACATACGTTTTGAAACAAAATTAAATTTACATATATGTATCAAATAAACAAGACACATGTATATGTTCTTGGTTCATATAGAAACTCATCATAAGAGTATTTAGCCGAGAACACACGACCCTAAGTCACCCAAGCTACGCTTTGAAGTGGTTAGGACTTAGGAGAACACACGACCCTTAACTCACCCTAGCTACGGTTTTAAGTGGTTGGGACTTGGTTCATATATATATAAATCAACATGTGAATACTTAAGAAGAAATATCTAAACCGTAGAGATAAACTATTTTTCAAGTAAATTTTTTTTTTGACATTGCGTAGTACAAATCCGGATAATTTATATAATCAGCCAAATTGTATATTTCTGTGAAACACAACACTATATTAGTGATAAGCTATATAGCCAGCTAACCACACTATAACACTATTATACTTGTATTCCTCATTTAGTAAAGCTATAGAGCCTAATAATTAATACAATTTAATTAAGGTCTAATAAAGTTGGTGTGATCATTTAATATAAACTGGTATATCTCACAACTCGGACGTTATTTATCATTTCCCCTTGTCATCCTAATTGATAAAATTGCAACTCACTCAAAATCTTCATCTTGAACTGATGGAGATGAATATGTTAAATTCTGGGTTGAAATGGGTATACACTCACATGAGGGTTTCTGATATGGGTTTAGCCCTAGTAGGGCTTTTTCTTCTTAGTTACTTGCGTGAGAAGTTAATAAGCAAAGGTGGTCCAGTGATGTGGCCAATGTTAGGGATTATACCGATGTTAGTAGTAAACAGACATGATCTGTTTGGTTGGTGTACGAGAAGCCTGGTCAGATCTGGTGGGACGTTTCATTACAGAGGAGTTTGGTTTGGTAGGTCGTACGGTGTTATGACCACGGATCCAGCAAACATCGAGCACATGCTCAAAACCAATTTCAAAAACTATCCAAAAGGTGTGTATTATAGAGAAAGGTTTCGTGATCTTCTTGAAGATGGGATCTTTAACGCTGATGATGAGCTTTGGAAAGAAGAGAGACGTGTGGCTAAAACCGAGATGCATGCTTCTCGTTTCTTGGAGCACACGTTTACTACTATGAGAGATTTGGTGAACCATAAGCTTGTTCCGTTGATGGAGATGATGTGTAGTACTAAGAGAGTCTTTGATCTACAAGATGTTCTCTTGCGTTTTACCTTTGATAACATATGTATCTCTGCCTTTGGGGTTGATCCAGGATCGTTAGAGATTGATTTACCAGAGATCCCATTCGCTAAGGCTTTTGAGGAAGCTACTGAGTATACACTTGCAAGGTTTCTAATGCCACCTTTTGTGTGGAAGCCTATGAGGTTTCTAAGGATTGGGTATGAGAGAAAGCTCAAGGAAGCTATTAGAATCGTTCACGCGTTTGCGAACAAGACAGTGAGAGAGAGGAGAAACAAGATAAGAAAGCTCGGGAACTTATACGAATCTTCTGATCTCTTGTCACGTCTTATGCAAATAGAGTACGGGAAAGAAGAAAACATAACAAGGGGAAACTACTATTCAGACAAGTACTTCAGAGAGTTCTGTACAAGTTTCATCATCGCGGGACGAGACACAACATCAGTAGCCCTCGTTTGGTTCTTCTGGCTAGTTCAAAAACATCCCGAAGTAGAGAAGAGAATCCTAAACGAGATCAAAGAGATCCAAAGGAAACGTGCAACGAAAGTAACCACAGATGGGTTCAAAGCTGAAGAGCTTAAGGAAATGGTGTATATACAAGCTGCTTTAACAGAGTCACTAAGACTATACCCTTCTGTACCAATGGAGATGAAACAAGCTTTAGAAGACGATGTCTTCCCAGATGGGACAAGGATAAAGAAAGGCTCTAGGGTTTATTACTCGGTTTACTCAATAGGGAGAATGGAATCAATATGGGGAAAAGATTGGGAAGATTTCAAACCAGAGAGATGGATCAAAGAAGGAAGAGCTGTGAGTGGAAATCAGTTCGAGTACGTTGTGTTTAATGCAGGTCCAAGGTTATGTGTTGGGAAGAAGTTTGCGTATACACAGATGAAAATGGTGGTTGCAGCAATCTTGATGAGGTATAAAATCAATGTTGTTCAAGGACAAGAGATTGTTCCTAAGATCACTACTACATTGTACATGAAGAATGGTATGCGTGTGACCCTTCAGCCCCGAGACTGATAGAAGTCATTTGGTCTGAAAAATATCGGTTTGGTTTTCAGATAACAACACAAAAAATAGTATTGTATTAACAATAACTTATGTTTATTGTTACTATTAAAGTCTGTTTAATTTTTAATTAAATATACTAGTCTTAATGATGTTTACTGTTCCGGTTCGGTTTTGGTTGAGAGATTTCGGTTTGGAGAATATGTCCACACAACTCTAGTTAATTCAGTAATGGACATATGAGAATAATACAAACTGTACCTATAATGTTTTCAATCTATCATGAAAACAATCTACATAAAAAATGCATGATCAAACTCTTCCTTTAAAAGTTATATCTAATATTTTTATCAATCTTCTCATAAATCTTTTAAAAGAGATCTAAATAATTAAATACTAAAGAATTTTAAATAAAAATACTTTATAAATATTAATGGACAAAAGTGACACGTGCCTAACTAAGATTTAACTAAACTCTCTAAAAGTCTGGAATTAAATGGGCCAGATTTTTAAATAAAAAAAATCTCTAAAAGTCTAGAACCAAATGGGCCAATTTTTAACGTTGTTGGGCCTAAATAAAACTGGCCGACCAAATATGTAAACTAACCCAAAGATGTACTAGCGATGCCGTGTGTTACCGTCGTTGACGAGAGAGGATCGGCTCTTGTTTCATGCACTCCGACATTTCCCCGTCGGAAATATTTATCCTCTGATCAGAGACGGTTAATTGGTTGATAACGTTGACTCCAATCGTCCTTGCACGTCACTGGTTAGACAATTAAACCCTAGATCGTAAAGAAGGTAAAATCGTCTTGGTGAGATGGCTAGTGGAGCCGATGAGGAGGCCGATGCTGTCCTCAGCGATGTCGAAGCCGATGAACCAGCGCCTGTTGTTTTAAAGGATCCTCCGCGGGAAGATGTATCGGAGGAGAGGGTAATTGAGCTAATCGCGGATCTCGATCGCGAGAGGAAAGCTCGAGAAGCCGCTGAGAGTTCGAAATCGGAGCTTCAGGTGTCGTTCAATCGATTGAAAGCTCTTGCTCATGAGGCACTTAGGAAACGTGATGAGTGTAAGCGAGAACGAGATGAAGCTTTGAAAGAGAAGGAGAATTTATCAAAGGAGCTGGAGAATGTGAATAAAAGTAAAGATGAATTGATTAAGCAACATGATGAGATGTTGAAGAAAGTGAATGAGGCTTTGAGATCTAGAGATGGTTTGGAATCTGAGATTGAGAAATCTTCACATATGTTGGTTTCTGGGATTGAGAAGATATCTGGTAAAGTAAGCAATTTTTCAAACGGAGGTCTTCCTCTTCCTAAGTCTCAGAAATATACAGGCTTGGCTTCTGTAGCTTATGGAGTTATTAAGAGAACAAATGAACTTGTGGAGGAGCTTCTTAAGCAGATTGATATGACTGTGAAGTCGAGAAATGAAGCTAGGGAGCAGATGGACCAACGTAATTACGAGATAGCTATTGAAGTTTCTCAGTTGGAATCTGCAATTAGTAATTTGCGATTAGAAGTTGCAGAGAAGGCTTCAATTGTTGATGATTTAGAGAGGGATGTGAAGGAGAAAGACAAGAGGATTGCTGAACTTGAGAAAGATAATTTAGAGAAGGTAAGTGTATTGGAAGGTGAAGTTGTGGAGCTGAAACAGTTGGTTGATGAGTATAATGGAAAGTTGAAGACTATGGAACAGAAGATGGTAACTCAGCGTCCTTTGTTGATGGATCAGCTGAATCTTGTGTCTAGGATTCATGACCAGCTTGACGAGGTTGTAAGGATAGTTGATGGAAATAGTTCAGAGCAGTCGGGTTTGTCTGAGTCTTTCTTTATGCCTCAAGAGACAGAGATGGAGGACAACATTCGAGCTTCTTTAGCAGGTATGGAATCTATCTTCGAACTGACCAAAGTCGTTTCTGGGAAAACACAGAGTGTACTGGAAGAGAAGAGTCATGAACTGAAGAATTTGAATGAAACTGTGGGTTTATTATTCAAGGAGAAAGAACATATTGGTACTTTACTGCGAAGCGCTTTGTCCAAAAGGATGATAACAGAGCAGCCATCCCAAAAAAGAGAATTGTTTCAAGCTGCAGTGAATGGTTTAAGAGATGTTGGTATGGATTCCAAATACACTAACCACACAAAAGATGAGAAGGTTCAAGACTCTCATAGTGATGATCATAGTACACAAGAGAATGAAATATATTCCCTGGTGTGTGTTCCTTTAGGCCGATTTGTTTATGACCTCCATTCATTCAGGTACCTAACCTTATAATGTCTCCACATTGAATGCAGGCCAGCACATTGGAGAATATTGTCAAGGCATCTCAGCTTGAGATCGTTGAACTTCAGCACTTGTTGGAGGAATCAAGGTAAGCTCTCTAAAGCAGAAATTCGTTTTTATATCTGATAACTCTGATGGAGGGTGTTCACTTGGTTTCACTGGGAAAGTAAATGCTTCGCATCGGGTGGCATAGTAACCATGAGGCAATATCATCAGCCGATCAAATTCATCTAGTTTTATTGGAACTATTTGAAATATGATTCCAAACAGCTTTCTATTGGAACTTGAACTTCTACATGTGCTTATCACATTTGACTTAACTTGAACTTCTACATGTGCTTATCACATTTTACTTGATGTTTAAACTCCATGGAAGTAACCGTTTCAAATGCATCTACGTAGTTTCTTGTGTAATATATATTCTTTATATGTGATACTACTAGTAATCCAGTGTAGTTTGCTTTCCAGATTGATCCTTTGCTTAGTTTTCTTAGTGTAACTTTTATATTACCACTCGTTTTTACATATATCATCAATCAGGGAAGAGACGAACTCTCTTAGGAAACAAGTGGAAACTCAGACAAAGGAGCTTAACCAGAGAATGCGTCAAATAGAAGAACTAAAAGAGAAAGAGAGAATAGCGAATGAAAACGTGAGTGAATATATACTTTTTTCTTTAAATGACAAAGTATATAACACTCTGTCCTAAGAGTTTGATTAAATTTTGGTTCCTTTGGATGATAGGTTGAAGGGCTTATGACCGACATTGCTGCTGCTGAAGAAGAAATAACAAGATGGAAAGTAGCAGCTGAGCAAGAAGCTGCTGCTGGTGGAGCTGTTGAACAAGACTTCACATCACAGGTGCGTAATAAGTCATTGGGTTTAGTCTAGTGCAGGAGCATTATAATTAACCTAGGTGGTGTGTAGTCACCTTGGCCAAACGGGTTAATCGGATTAAACAGACCAGGTTATTTGGTAATCGGTTTATTTGGAAATTTTAAAATTTACCGAATAAACCGAAAAAAAATCTCGGATTAATCGGATCGAATTTATGAAAAAAATCTCAGATTAATTGGATCAAAATTTTATTTATTTGATTTATTCTATCAAAATTATACAGTTTTAACTCATAATTTAAATTCAAATAAACCGATTATCTTAAACCGATCCAATTCTAAATCCGAATTAGAAATAAAATTGTACCAATTGGTTTATTCACCCATATGCGATTAACCCGAATTTGATCTACTTTGGTTTTTGCCGATCCGATCCGAAAAATCTGATCCGTTTTGGCAGGCCTAGTTTGTTGAATTACTCTTATAGTTGGGTATAGAGTAGAGATTATTACATTAATCAAGCCTCTCATGATAGTTCTTGGTGAAGTGTAATAAAGTAATTTCTCCGGTTTAAGATCCCATCAGTGTAATTCTAGGTACACATCTACTAGCAACTAACTATTATTGGCTTTGTTTTGTTCAGCTGTATATGCTGAAAGAAGAACTTGAAGAAGCAAAGCAAGCGATTAAAGAATCAGAAAAGAAACTAAAGTTTAAAGAAGAAACAGCTGCTGCAGCCATGGGTGCAAGAGATGCAGCAGAGAGATCTCTAAGACTAGCTGACAATAGAGCAACTAAGTTAAGAGAAAGAATCCAAGAGCTAAATCGTAAAGTTGAAGAATTAGAAACACATAGAGATATGAATAGTTCAAACAGAGCTAGATATGCATGTTGGCCATGGCAACTACTAGGGATTGATTTTGTTGGAGGTCGAAGAGTTGAGTCAGGACCACAGAGTTCTAATGAGATGGAACTAGCTGAACCTCTACTATGAGGGTATATACCACAATATACTCTCTGTATCTGTTTTTTTTATTATTATTTATGTATATATTATTAAAAAGTTTCAAAGATTTAACATGTTGTAATGTTTTTTTTTTACTTAAAGGAGTTTTATTTGGCTTGGAAAAAAAAAACATCAATAAATATATGACTGGTTGATCAAAGTTATAAATACGTTACAGTTTTTAATACGATAAATCATTAATTGTTGTTGATATTGATAACAAGAAATCATAACTCTTCACAGACCACGTATAAATAATAATTGCATAATTTTAGATAAGTTACTATATATTTGATTCAAAATATCGTAATAAAATATACTAGGTAATAACCTGCGAGCTATGCATCGCAGGGTAATATCATATATTTATATGATTAAATATATTATTTATATTAGATATTATGAAATGAATGTAGTATGAAAAGTTAATTAGAGAATATATCGAATGTGCAAAATACTTTTGAAGTTAAAGACTAAGTTTTTTTATAAAATTGAATCACGATCTATAGTGATAACTAAATAGAAAAGACGAAAATATAATTACAAAGATGTGTTACAAAAAAAATTTCTGTGGAGCATTGTGGTTTTTGTTTTCATTTTAGGAGAATTTTTTTTGTTATGATATTTTAATAAATATAAGAGAAAAATTAGGTAATAGTTATTTAATTTTTTAACGTTTAGAGAAAAATTAGGTATAATTAAGTGAATAATTATTGTATATAAATATATTCAATGGCAAAATCAGTAAATAAGTACTAAATTAAAGGTTTATTTTTTTTTAACATTCCGGAAATAATATATAGATGCAAAAAAATAGTGAATTTTGTTTGAAAAGATAAATGTGAAATATATATAGTTGCCAAAAGAATGTGATATTTACGTATATATAGCATTGACTTCAGAACCATATATGATTTTAAACCATAACAGTGAATAATAATCTTGATCTTCTTGGTGGCTTTGGCTGTCACGAGTTGTATTTTTGCCCATATGAGTAAGTACCCACCCAAACTAAAGCCACTTACTCTAATTGAATAAATCCTCAAACGTTTGATAAAACTCCCCGTTTTGACTTCTATTTGACGTGTAATTAATCACTAATCATATCCTAGAAAATCTGAAAATTCCTTATAATAAATCCAAACCATCTTTCTAATTTTATGTTTTTTTTAATCAAAAATCAATATAGAGATTACAATACAGCTTCAGAACAAAACCCTCTCTGCTCTCAATACTAGGGATCTTCAAAAGTAATTAATCTCATCGTCTCTAATTTCCGTGGTAGCTTTTGTAATGTCACGTTTTATATTTATATTTATATTTTTTCTCTTCTTTTGTTTCATCTTCTGTGTTTTGTCGCCTATAAACAATTCATGGCTTATCAATCACACGTGAATATTAACACCGTTTTTGTTAATTCTAGGTTATAAGAAAACTGAGTCATTGATTAAAGATCATTCGTATCTTAATTGTATTTTCCGAGTGATTTTAATTACAGTTTGTTTATCAATAGGTATGAGTGATGTTGTTGATGACCTTTGAAGCTTATAATCAAAAGTTGAAATTAAAATAATATATAACTATGGGAATCTTGTCACGCAGGTAATAAACCTTTTTTATTTCGTTTTATCATATTGTGTTCTCTCTATATAAGATCAATGATGATGATTTGTTGTTATTACAGCCCAACTAGTAGTAATAGAAGATCAGAAGATACCATTAAGCTTCTTACAACTACATTGTTTGCTATAGCTTTTGGGATTCTTCTTGGACTATCATTTCCATCTTTATGGATCACTAAGGTTCTTCTTCTTTCATCTTCATCTTCTTCGACTTTGTTCTCTATCTCTAACCATTTTGTAATTGTGTAGTCATATCTCCCAAGAACCCTACTTCGTTCCTTCTCTATCTCACATAGTAATCACAAAGCCATTGCTATCCCAAAGGCATGTTCTTATCTACACATATTTGTTTTCAAGAACAAAACCAAATGTTTTATATGATTCAAAATTTGTATATAGATATGGGAACCTTCAAATCCACGAGGCACGGAGAGATTACCACCTGGTATTATTGTAGCTGAATCAGACTTATACTTACGTAGATTATGGGGTGAACCTAGTGAGGTTTGAAATTATTGTTCATTCTTGGATTATACATCTTTCATGTCATGTGTAATATTTTAGCTTCTTATGTTATATATGTTTCATCAGGATTTAAAGAAGCAACCGAGATATCTAGTAACATTTACAGTAGGTTATAATCAAAGACACAATATAGATGCATGTGTTAAAAAGGTTTGCTACATGTTCTTTTTATTGTTTTTTCTCTTTTTTTTTTTGCTTAATAGCAAACTCATTGTGTTTTGTCTTCTTCATAAATAGTTTTCAGACAACTTTACAATTGTTCTGTTTCATTATGATGGGAGAACAAGTGAGTGGGATGATGAGTTTGAGTGGTCTAAGAATGCAATACACATAAGTGTTAAAAAGCAAACAAAATGGTACTTTACTTTAACCTATTGATTTTTCATTGGTTATATATTACTTTCTTGATTGATATGTTTGTGAGTTTAAAGGTGGTATGCAAAGAGATTCTTGCACCCGGACATTGTAGCACGATACGATTATATATTCATATGGGATGAAGATCTTGGAGTTGATCACTTTAATGCAGAAGAGTGAGTTTTTTTATCCCTTACTCACTTCCATTTCCATGACATTTATATACAACTATGTTTGTTGTTGTAGATACATATACATGGTGAAGAAGCATGGCCTTGAGATTTCACAACCAGCTTTGGACCCAGATAGATGGTTTACATGGGAGATCACTAAAAGAAGAGAACATAGTGAAGTCCATACTAAGTATATATATATATATATGACTCATTACTTCATCTAATGATTTTTGTTATATTACAAAGTGTTATATATGTATGGCTTGAATCTTATCAGGGAAATAAATGAGAAACTCGATTGGTGCTCTAATCCTCCTAAGCCTCCATGTGCTGCGTATGTTCAACAAAATCTCTTTATCAAACTCAAGTTTTACATAAATCTAAGTTAAGTTTTGTGTCATTGATAAAACAACAGATTTGTGGAGATCATGGCTCCTGTATTCTCAAGAGATGCATGGCGATGCGTTTGGCATCTTATCCAGGTTAAAGTTACTCTTATCATCTATCCCTTGTCTTCTTCTTGTATTTGTTAAGAGACATTTTCTATATTTCTAACTCTTACACCATATTATGAATTGAAAACAGAATGATTTGGTTCATGGTTGGGGTCTTGACTTTGCACTAAGAAGATGTGTTGAAGTAAGTGTTTATTATAAATATTCTTGCATGTTTGATAAGTTCGTAATGAAGCTTCCATATTTATATGAAGGAGCCAGCATATGAGAAGATAGGAATAGTAGACTCTCAGTGGATCGTTCATCAATCCATCCCATCCCTAGGAAACCAGGTTTATATAAACCCTAAACCCTTCTTCACTTTTCCCTTCTGCAAAAAACAATTAAAATCTCATTTCTTAATCCTTTTCTTGACAATAGGGAACAGCACAACAGGGAAAAGAGGCATGGGAAGGGGTAAGAAAGCTTACTCTTGTTTTGGAGAGTTTCATGGGTTCTCTAGAACTATAAGTATCTAGGGTACCTTGACAAGCAAGCAACTAGATGAATCAAGCTGTCTTAAACTTGTGTATGGTTGATTGTTTTTGCAGGTGAAAGATAGATGTCACATGGAATGGAAAATGTTTGAGAAAAGACTGGAAAATGCAGAGAAGGATTATTATAAATCGTTACAAGTTCAAAGCCCATCCAATTCAACCACTGTTTAATAGTATCTTGTCATATCAGTTGTAGCAAGAGATTTTAAGATTCCACACACGATAATCAATAACAGAACTAGTTAAGAAAATTATGAGAAAAAAATATCATTTTTACTTATTATGAATGAGTTAAAAAAAAATTAAAATTTATCATAAAATTTAAATTCTAGTGGTTTATCAACTTTGCTAAATATAGAAAATGTACTTGTGAACTACCTTTTAAATATAGATTTGGCCTTTAGTCAAGGTATGATCTGTTTGTAACAAAATATAAAGATTTTTAACAGATTTAGGTAATATAAATATAATTTGATACCCATCTCTAAATCAAATTTCATTCATAAATAGAAGATCATCAATTAGTATTAAATTAATTAATGTTTAATCACAAAATGATTGCGAGGAGCTGAAACAGAACACGTGTATGGACTCGTAAAGCTTTGTCAAAATTTTAACCGTGTCAGCGCGTCCGTACAGATGACGTGGCATGCTTACTTAGCCATCATGAAAGTTAAGTCTCCGCGTGTCGATTTATAAACGACCTCGGGAGAACAAGGAGCTCTCCACAACGCAGCACTTGATTGGCTGATAGTAACACGTGTCAGAGACACAGCAAATCTAACCACAGAAAAATAAAAACATAAAAAAGACGAACTCACAGTCACAGGTCACAACCAATCGAGAGATGAGTCTCTAACGACAACCTTTACTGTCGTGACACGTGTTTAGACCACTACTGGTTGATAAAACCCAATCGCCCATTGGAATATGAGTAGCGTATAGACTTCCTCTCTATTTCTCTGAGTCTCAAACATTTTCAAGGACGCTTCACAGTCACTTCATATCTCTGTGAATATATAACATAACAAGAAGTTTTTTAAAATGGGTCTTTCACATTTTCCGACAGCTTCAGAAGGAGTAATACCACTTCTGGTAATGAACACTGTTGTTTCAGTTACTCTGTTGAAGAATATGGTGAGGTCTGTTTTTCAGATTGTTGGATATGAGATTGAAGAAGCCTCTTGTGAGATAGATGAAAACGATGAGACTGAAGAGGGTTTCATGAGGAGAAGAATCTCGATAACACAGTTCAAGTCTCTATGTGAGAACAGAGGAGAAGAAGAAGAAGTAGAAGAGAAAGGTGTGGAGTGTTGTGTGTGTCTTTGTGGGTTTAAAGAAGAAGACGAAGTGAGTGAGTTAGTTTCATGCAAGCACTTCTTCCACAGAGGTTGTCTAGAGAAATGGTTTGGTAATGATCACACAACATGTCCTCTTTGCAGATCCATTCTCTAGTTGGTGGGATCTTGTTTGACATTTTTTGCTTTGTTATGTTATACCAAATTCTACACTTTGTATCCTCTGTTTTTTTACACTTTGGTGTTTATGTTTTCCCCTTTTTTCTGGTTTCATAAAGGGGTTTTTTCATAATAAATTATTTCAGTTGTTGTCTCTTGGCTAATGCAAATATATCTTGCATTTTCTTCTGATTTTGGTGAATTTTATGAACTTGTTAAACATAAAATATTATAACTAGATTTGAGCAAATTAGCCTTGTTAGATGACTTAAAAATACAATGTCTTTTGTCACACCAAAATTTTTTGTTTTATCTAATAGATATATTATAAATCAATTAGAGATGAATTTTAAAATAATATTAAAATTTAGTGTTATTGGATTGGTACTTTTTAAAAATTATTAAAATCTATTGTTATTGGAAATGAATCATGATATTAGAATTTGAATTCATATATGAATATGATTTCAAGGAATTAACTATTTGAAAATACAATCAAAATTTATGATTTAAAGTTGGATTTAAAAAAATTTAACAATATAATTTTAAATTCATCAAAATTTATACAAATCATCTAAAATCTTATTAAAATTCAAAGCATTCATTCCGAACACCTCTTAACTTCGCATTTAGATGGGACAAAATATCTGAAAGTTAAGAAAATTACCAATTATAGTCTTATTCCATGCACCTTTTTTTAGAAATAGGAAACAACAACCATTTGAACAATAAAATAGAAACAACACCCATTTTGTCAAAAACCAGTAGAAGAACATAAATACATCATATAATGCAATCTATATTAAATATGGTATCCTTATTGTATCTTATTCTTTTTCAATAAGGCTAGACGCTCTTAGTCATCCACTTAGTGAACTGCGTATGCTCAAACTTGATGAATTCTTCTGCTTCCTTGTCAACATCTTCTTTTGCAACCATCTTCTCGCTCTTTGACCTCCTCATATCTGCGTACTCGAAGACTTGACTCGGTTCTTCGGATGCAAAGACGGCTCNTGGTTTGAGGAGTTTCCAAGTACCATTTTTCAAAGAAAATAAAAACTTTAGTTAATATTTATTGGTTATGAGTATGTTTTTGTTAGAGATATAATTGATATCTTTATATAGGAGATGTTATGTGGTTTGATGAGAGTGAATCCGATTCTTATTTTTCTTTAGGTCTTTTCAGAGAAAATATATAGTCTTCGATGTTTGGCCGATTTTAATATGTATTATTTTTTTGGTTTTCGTTTTAATATGTATTATATTATATGCACATGTCTATTTATTTGGTCATGTTATAATGATAGATAAGGATTTAATACGATAAAGCATGTAAGAGATTAGCTTAAAGAACAAGCAAGATTGATCGGTTGGTAATATCATTCGAATCCTTGAACTTGGAAAATATTTTTTTAATTTTATAAGGTATATGCCCTGAGTATAAAGAGAAAATGCGAAATGGTAGTTACTGTTGATTTTTCGTCATAGTTTGATCGAATTAGATGCTTTTATAATGATGTATCTAAAATATCTAATGTGCTCATTTTTGTGGAGAACATCAAGAGACGGTCGTAATATTCGTTCTATAGATTTGTCTTTGTTGCTTTTGTCCAAAAGTAATGGAGGTTATGTGTCAACTAGGTTAATCCGGTCCATCCTAAGTCCTAACTACGATATGTTTTCAAACATGCTAGTCATCGACCATGCATAAAAGAATTTGCATGTAACTTTTTTAAACTATATCTTGAAATTTGATAATGAAATTCATTTGTATAAACAATGTAGTTAAATAATGTGTTGGTTATGGACACTATACAATTCGTTTTAAGTTTGGAAATTCTGATACTGATTTTCCCAAAAGATTCGTGAAACATAATTACAATAAAAAAAATTTATAAGAAAATCATCTCATTCATTCATAGAAAAATGTACATATCTCAAATTTTAATAGTGCCAAATACTAATTAAAGTGTCGCCGTGTTAGTTTGGCAAAGCTCATAATATACACCAATACATTTATTTCTGATAGTCAATCTGTGGTTCGTAACTTCAGATGACTTTTCATTTTATTCGGATGAAATAATATCAACCTAGGCTCGGCCCATAACATAGGTGAATGAAGCTGTGGATAAGAGGCTAAATTTGAAAGGCTACTTTCCATCCACAAATTTTACTTTTAAGAATGACTTTTGTGGAATTATAAAATGATTTTATATAATTAATATTACTTTTGTGGATTTTTCTTAAAAGGACCAAACTTAATCTTCTTTGTTGGTTTACCATTGTAGCACTATTCCGTCTTTAATTTGATAATGTCTCTTGGAACATCTTAAAGGCCACAACATCTCGAAGGTCAGATTCTTGAGGGGACAAATATAACACAATGAACAAAAACTAAAATCATTTACTTACGAAACTTAAGTTTGAAATATTGTATCGTACCAACTACCAAGATTACTCGGAAGAAATTATCTATACATTTATTAGAGATTATAAAAAAAAGTAAATTTAAAAGTTTAACAAATACTTCAAGTGGAAAAAATGAAAAAGCCTTCCATATATAAAACCCTAAGCTTTGTAGTGAGTCTAGTGACTACTTAGCTGTTTCATCTCCGGTGCTAGAACCAACTGGCTTGGTTATATGATTTTGAAGTATGTTGTTAGTCTCAATGCTCTTGGTACGTTGCAGCGAAGGAGTCCGGTGAAGCCTGCACCGGAAGGACCCCGGGTGAGTGGTCGGTGAGCAAAGACAGTTTGTCTTAGTGATACTGGTCTGACGGGCCAGCCCGCCTGGACCTACTGCCACAGTAGTCTCTATGGAAGCTTCGATCTCCATGATTCTTTTGTCGTTCATAATATGTATATGAAAGAAAAAATGAACGAAGAGGTATCCTCTTTATGTGTTTTTGAAGATGCTTAAAGGCTGAACAAATCTTGATCATTTGTATGGTTATCACGGGAATGATGATGGAGTCCATCAAGGACCAACTATATCCATTAATTTGTCATGATGGTTCAACTACTCTCCTATACCCAAAAGCCACATTGGTCCTTATCTTGTGTTTAATGGATTATTCATGATTATGACTCCCTTCAATCATGGATTACTTTTTTAATTAAAGTTTTTTTTTTCATATATAGTGCAATGCAAAAAAACACTCATACAAAAATGGGATTAACCAACTAGATATAAGATATATCAGGGAAGAACATTCAAATATATCTTTATTCATTAAACGTTACATATAAAATGGTAGATACGGACCTCTCGTAAATCCTCTTCTTCTTTCTTCAATGGGGAATTGTTTATATAACAGAAAGCAGTTCTCATTAAATTCCGAAAGTACAAGAAAAAATAATATATTACAAACTAAAAAAATGGAAAACAAAACATTAGTTGATGACTAAAAATAAGGTTCTAAAATTAAATTCAAATAATAATTTAGTTAAATTCATGTCTGGTAAATAGTGTTCAAAAAGTTAAATATAAATATGTTAGAAATTTCTGAAAAATTAAAGTATTAGGAGTTTTATCTGTTTTCAATTGTTTTATTTTGTCATTCTAAAATTTACAAGTTTATTTTTATTTTAAGACTTACTTTTGGTTTTTAAACTTTTTAAAAAATTTATTTGGTTTTGGATTTTTTCCAATTTATTTATCGGAATATTCATTATTTCAATTTGAAATAAATATTTTTTTGTCAAGCCCTAGATGTTAAATGGGTGGGTATTATAATGAGAAAAATAACTAATTCATCTATTTTTTCTACCATAGTTTGTTCGTACGTATATTTTTTGTTAATATAAATAAGTAACTAGTTTATTGCCCGCTATATGATCGCGGAGAAATATATTTATAATATTTGATTTTTAAAATTCATGAAAAAAAATATTCGTAATATTTAATTTTTTAATTTATATAGTATGCAGTATCGATTATACGCATTTTAATAGATTTATATAAAGTTATTTGTAATTGTAAATGTTAACAGTTATAATGCATATCATTAATAACTCGACAGAAATAATAATTCACTATAATCCAACAACATTTTTATCTGATATTGTTCAATGTCCAAAACGCAAAACATAATCAAGTTTATGAAACTTTAAAAATTGACAAAAAAATTAAACTAAGAAGAAAATGATAGTATAAGAACATTAAGTTTCGATCATCATTTTGAATATTTTGGAAATTGGCTGAACTGTTATTTTTTTCCAAATAAGTTGAAACTCAATTCATACACGATGTTTTTTGTCGTTTACAATAAAAAATCTCTTAATTTTTCACCAAAACCAGTGAGCTCTAGAAAATTTAATTAACATAACTTATATAGGTTTTTATATAAATATATATGTTGTATTTTACAATTTATTAGTTATTTATTATGTCGAGGTCCATCCTAATAGTTTGATAGGACCTAGATAAATTTTTTTATTTTATCTTTAATGAATAAACATTTTCTAAAAAAATTAAGGTGGTGTATTGAAATGAGCATTTGAAAAGATTTGATTTTTAATAAGATTTGAGATGATTTAGTTGAATTTGAATGAATTTGGAATTTTGTTTTAAAATTTTCTAAAATCTCACCTAAAACCATTAAATTATGATTTTTGTATTTTTAACTAAGAAATCATCTGAAATCCCAGCTGGAATTTTTAATTAAAATCCTTATGCTATTTTCAATAATAGTAGATTTCATGGTACTTTTAAAAATCACTGTTTCAATAACACTGAATTTCAATAACTATTTCAAAACTCATGTTTCAATAACACATTATTTGATATTTTAAATCAAATCTCATCAAATCCTAAGTTCAATACACCTTCCTAAGTTTTTTTTTATAATTTTTTATATTTTTGTTTGGATCCATGGTAAATGGCAATTTTACCATACACCAGATAGAGACATGCATGTGTTGGTATCTTATTTTATATATATGTTGTGTTTATTTTCTTTTCTTATAAATATTTTAGAATTTAGTAATTTATCTTATGTGTTGTTAGTAAATTTAAATCATTTTGATTTGATAATTATATTTTATATCAGATATTAGTATTTTTTTCTTGTAAATCAAATAAATTAAATGTTAGTTGTATATATGTATTTAGATTATTTTAAGTATATTGTTTATCTTATTATTATTTTATATATAACTTGTATTGTGTTAATTAATATTGACATGCTATACTCTTCTAGATTAGTAACTTGTTTTATGATAGTATATAAAATGATCTTTAAATAAATTCTTAACAGAATATATTTCTTTTATATAGTTTAACAAAAAATGATACATTTCCACAATAATAATTGTGATGTAAAACATCTTCTCCATAAACTCATAATTGTAATGTATCTGCACATTTTTTCACGGTAAGTTTTAAACTCACAAAACAAACAAAAACAATGAAACTATTATATGTCATTATATGTGTCTACATCCATTTACATAGGCGGTACGCAACTACGACACTGCAAAAAAATTTAAATGTTACAAATCTTGAAACAAAATTGATCATGTTGATACAGAAACATAACTATAAAACTTACCTCATTTTCTTGTAGAGGCAAATATGTAATCCTATTCGACTGTAGCCAGAGGACTCAATCACATCTGTCTTTGTCCATCACAAACTCTTCTTCAATATCAGTATCATTAGAATCTTCCATTCCAGTTCTCTCCTGATGAAATAAGACAATATGTTGTTACTCATCATCCAAGTAACTCGAGAAAAAGAGGTGGCTTAAACAAAACATCGGTTCTTTATAGTCTTATTCTTCCACATATGTCAGAATTATATATAATGCTTCGCTAGAAATCAAATATGATTTTTAATTTCCTAACCACTAAAACAGTTGAGATTAAGATCAAAACTTATTTCATATATTTCAAATTCCAAATATATCAAATATAAAAACATACCTCCTTTTGGATTTGAGGATTGTTCTCAGCTAACTAAGCAACAAACTTCCTGAAACCAAATTATGAATTAAAAAGATCTTAAACAAATGCATTATAAAATTGGAAAAATACTAAAAAGTCAATTAGAATCACTAACCTAGTCATTGGTCCATGCAATGGAACATGTGAAATCTTCTTGTAATATGAAAACTATGTCTGAGGCACTCGTATAAGCTCTCCCCAAATGGCTACTACCTAGAACAAAGCAAAACTAAAATTCAGAATTAAATAAGATAACATGGTTGCGATATGATTAACTGAAGTTACAAGCTCATGTTACGGTGACACAACAGTAACGATCTGCATTGTAATATAACAAGGAGTATTGTTGTGCAACGATAACTTGTAAACAAAATAAAGCAATAAAAAGAAAGATCAATAAAAGGCCGCGTCAAGGACATGAATGGAAATATCATCACAAAAGGAAGATTTCTATTAGTTGAATACTCAAGAATAATGGAAGATTTGGAGATATGATTCTTCAGCAAAAAGGAAGATTTCCTACTTATTCAATAAGCGAATATTTTCTAGGTCAAGTAATGAGCCATATAAATATTCGCGTACAAGGATGTTGCTCTTTGAGCACTCTTATAGAAGTTTGACTCTGACTTTTCTTCCTAAAGTTTGGTGAGTGAATAAACGAGTGTAGTAGCTATTGCTGCTGTGAGTTTGGGTAGTTAGAAATTGGTCGATGACCGGCTGTGTGTTGCCTGTGTAATATCGGATTAAACATCTGTGTAATAGTGTTTAAAAGATTCCTAGATTCCTTAGTAAAATTTTTGTTTTATTATTTACTCTCTAGTCTCCGTAGTTTCAATTGGTAATAGAGCCTCTCAACCGAAGATAATGGTCTTACAGAAACCATTAATCCTTGATGAAGGGTTGTATGGTGAATGGAAAGTGAAGATGCAGCAGCTGATTCGTGGCCAAGGAGAAGACGCATGGACTGCGGTTGAAGATGGTCGGGAAGCTCCTCATAGTGTTACTGAAACGGGAGCAAAGATAGTAAAACCAAAAGCTCTGTGGACACCAGAAGAGAAGAGTGTCGAAATACAATGCTAGAGCATTAAGTGCTATATTTGGTGCAGTTAGTAAAACTGAGTTCAAGAAGATTTCTAGATGTATATCAGCGAAGGCAACTTGGGATATCTTGCAAAGTTCTCATGAAGGTACCATTGATGTGAAGCGAACTCGGTTGGATCAACTAGCTACTCAGTTCGAAAAATTGAGAATGGCACCTGACGAATCAATCAGCCAGTTCAGTGCGAAACTCAGTGCAATTACCAATGAGGCAAAGAATCTTGAGAAAGTATACAAGAATCAAAAATTGGTTAAGAAGATGATACGATGCTTGCCTAGCAAGTATGCTGCTCAGAAGGTAGTTATGAGAACTCAAAAGAACACATACACGATGAAGTTTGGGGAACTGATAGAAATGCTTCGATCCGAAGAAATAGAAAGTGCAGAGGAACAGCTAAATCAAGATAAAGGTGTTACACTTATTGCCGATGAACAGAAAAATGCTGAGATCAAGGAGATAAAGGATGATATTGCAATGCTCACTCGCAAATTCGGAAAGACATTCAAACGAGTTGAAAAAGGCAGAGGAAGAGATAACAACAGATGGAATAAACATGATGATGAACAGGGAAATCATGATCGAACAGACAGACACAAAGAAGTCAAATGTCATGAATGTGAAAGGTTTGGACATGTACGACCAGAATGTCTTTTGACCAAGTTTAAGGAGCTAAAATGCTTTGAATGCAAAGGAATAGAGCATATTCGACCTGACTGCCCAAATCTAAAAAAGGGAAAGAACAAATCATTCTTGAGCTTTAGTGACTCTGAGTTCGATAGTGATAAAGAGGAAATACTGAACTTTGTTACTTTCACGGCTGAGATAAAGACAACATCAGAACAATACAAAGAGTCAGATTCATATGATGATGAGATAGACAAAGATGACTACAGAATACTGTATGACAGTTGGGTGTCTCTGAGCAGGGACAAGGTTCAATTAATCCAAGAAAAAAATCAACTGGAAGCTCGGTTAAATCTGCTGGAAGAAGAAAACAAAACAAAACAGAGGATGGCGNGGAAAGACATTCAAACGAGTTGAAAAAGGCAGAGGAAGAGATAACAACAGATGGAATAAACATGATGATGAACAGGGAAATCATGATCGAACAGACAGACACAAAGAAGTCAAATGTCATGAATGTGAAAGGTTTGGACATGTACGACCAGAATGTCTTTTGACCAAGTTTAAGGAGCTAAAATGCTTTGAATGCAAAGGAATAGAGCATATTCGACCTGACTGCCCAAATCTAAAAAAGGGAAAGAACAAATCATTCTTGAGCTTTAGTGACTCTGAGTTCGATAGTGATAAAGAGGAAATACTGAACTTTGTTACTTTCACGGCTGAGATAAAGACAACATCAGAACAATACAAAGAGTCAGATTCATATGATGATGAGATAGACAAAGATGACTACAGAATACTGTATGACAGTTGGGTGTCTCTGAGCAGGGACAAGGTTCAATTAATCCAAGAAAAAAATCAACTGGAAGCTCGGTTAAATCTGCTGGAAGAAGAAAACAAAACAAAACAGAGGATGGCGATTATTGGAAGTGACGAGACTCTAGCAGCTAAATTTGATGAACTATGGAAGAAATACAAGAAGGAACAACAAAAGAGTCTTCAGATGGAGAAAGAACTGAACGAAAATCACAAGAAGATAAAGATGCTTAAAAATGGAGGAGAAAAGTTGGATAAGATACTATCAATGAGAATAATTGGAAATCAACACCGAAGGTTAGGATTCAACGATCAAGAGGGCTCTACATCTGCCTCAATGCGACCGGTAGTATTTGTGAAAGGCACAACTAATCATGCATCTGAAGAAGTCAAGTTGGCAAACACTAGGGGACATATAACTCGGGATGAAGACAGTGGACAACACAATACACACCTTCACAATGCTATAAACAAGACATGGACAAGGTCATCTAGGGGACGAAAAACTATTTTTTGTTTTCACTGCAAAAAATCTGGACACAAGAGGAATTCATGCTTTAAGTTCAAGAAGCAAATTAGGCAATTGTGGAGAGAACAAAAATATTTTATTGAACCTTCGAAGTTTGGCAGGATCTGGGTATCTCAACAAGACTTATACAATCATCAAATTGAAACCTCAGAAGATGCACATAAAGACACTTGTGCACATGTTGCATATACCTCATCTCGAGAAGAAACTTCAACATCATGGTACTTCGACAGTGGTTGCTCGCGACACATTACAGGAAACCCCAACATACTATCAAACTTTGCTTCCACTTCAGGAGGAAAAGTCACGTTTGGAGATGGAGCTCGAGGAGCTATTAAAGGCAAAGGAAATTTAGTTGATATGCATCAACCTGATCTGAAAGATGTTTACTACGTCGAAGGGCTAAAGGCAAATTTGATCAGTATCGGTCAACTGTGTGATGATGGACTTGCAGTCACGTTCTCAACAACTGGTTGCACTGCAGTGGATAAGGATGGAAAACTAGTGTTGAAAGGAACTCGGTCTGGCAACAATTGCTACATGTGGACAGAAACATGCATGTCCATCAAGAACTCAAATGTAGAGCTATGACACAAACGACTAGGTCATATGAATGTGCAAACTATGTCTAGGATTGTCAAAGCATCAGTAGTTAGAGGTGTACCGAACCTCAGTGATACACTAGATTCAGTGTGTGAAGCATGCAACAAAAGAAAACAGGTCAGAGTAAATCACAGAAAAGTTCCAGATGTAGGATCATAACGAGTACTGGAACTCATATACATGGATCTCATGGGGCCAGTCCAAACTGAAAACATCAATGGAAAAAGGTACATTTTTGTACTAGTTGATGATTTTTCTAGATACACCTGGATGTGCTTTCTCAGGTACAAATCTGAAGCTGTTCATAATTTTAAGATACTGGCACTACAAGTACAAAATGAGAAACAATGCTCGATCATTCAAATTCGAAGTGATCACGGTGGAGAATTCTAGAATGCCGAGTTTGAAGAATTCTGTAACAAACATGAGATCAAGCATCAGTACTCGGCCCCAAGGACTCCTCAACAGAATGAGGTTGTTGAAAGGAAGAATCAGACTCTGCAAGAGATGGCACGAGCAATGATTCACGGTAATAATGTTGCTCAACGGTTCTGGGCTAAAGCTGTCAACACAGCGTGTTACATTATCAACCGAGTCTATGTCAGACCAGGAACAAAGATGACACCATATGAGAAATGGAAGGGCAAAATACCAAATCTTAGTCATCTATATGTCTTTGGATGTGTGTGCTATATCCTGAATGATAAAGACCAATAGAGGAAGT
Source organism: Leavenworthia alabamica (assembly GCA_000411055.1). Classification (NCBI taxonomy): domain Eukaryota; kingdom Viridiplantae; phylum Streptophyta; class Magnoliopsida; order Brassicales; family Brassicaceae; genus Leavenworthia; species Leavenworthia alabamica. The sequence goes on from KE158067.1 coordinate 34,996, forward strand.
TTGATTCACGCAGTGATGAAGGAATGTTTCTGGATTATGCCACAAACAGTTCTGCATATCGTGTTTATAACAAGAGGACTCAGGTTACCATTGAAGCTGTCAATGTTATATTTGACGATACCAGTCGAATAGTAATACTTCCAGTCATACAGCGTAATACTGTGGTACCATTAGAAGAGCAGCGCAACACTGCATCACCAACCAATGTACTACCAACAACTGACACTCTCCTAGACACTGTGGAATTTACATCTCTTGACAAACAAGCTCTTCCAGTTCATAGAAATCATTCCTCCACAGATGTAATTGGAAACCTGCATGAGCGCACCACTCGAAAGGTACAACTTAACTTTCAAGAAATGCTTCAGTACTCATGTTTTATTTCCATGACAGAACCAAAGACTATCGTTGAAGCATTGGATGATGAATTATGGTACAACGCATGTCATGATAAGTTGGAACAATTTCATCGTCTACATGTCTGGGATCTGGTACCTGCATCTGCGAATGTCAACATCGGCGAAACTAAGTGGATATTCAAGAACAAGATTGACGATGAAGGCAATGTCACAAGAAATAAGGCTCGACTGGTGGCACAAGGATACTCACAAGTTGAGGGGATTGATTTTGATGAGACATTTGCTTATGTTGCTCGATTGGAATCTATTCGTTTGATGCTTGGGATTGCTTGCACTCTAAACATGCGGCTCCATCAAATGGATGTGAAGAATGGCTTTCTTAACGGGGTCTTACAAGAAGAAGTTTACGTTGCACAACCAAAAGGCTTTGAAGATTCGCATCATCCGGATTATGTGTACCGTTTAAACAAAGCGCTATATGGCTTGAAACAAGCACCTCGTGCTTGGTATGAAAGATTAACTCAATTTCTTCTCGATAATGGTTTCACCTGAGGCAATATGGACAAGATACTGTTTATACATCAAGATGGATCTGACATTCTCGTAGTTCAAATCTATGTGAATGATGTGGTGTTTGGCAGTAACAACAAAGCATTTGTCACCCAGTTTGTCAAGACCATGACTGACGAGTTCGAGATGAGTATGGTTGGTGAACTAAGTTACTTTCTTGGACTTCAAATCACTTATACTGATGAAAGCATTTTTATTTCACAAAGTACCTACGCCAAAAACTTGGTCAAACGATTTGAACTTCAAACAAGCAAGACATCTCGCACTCCCATGAGCTCAACTAGTAAACTATCCAAAGATGATCTTGGCATTGAAGTCGACCCAACACTCTATCGAGTTATGATCGGCAGTCTTTTGTACCTCACGACTAGTAGACTTGATATCTGTCACAGTGTTGGTGTCTATGCCCGTTACCAAGATCAACCAAAGATGTCTCATCTCACAGCGGTCAAACGTATTATCAAATACGTCAAAGGTACAGTAAATCACGGTCTATATTATACAAAAAACACTAACCCGAATCTTACAGGCTATTGTGATGCTGATTGGGCTGGAAACTTAGACGATCGATGCAGTACTACATGTGGTTGTTTCTTCATGGGGAACAATCTCATTGCATGGTACATCAAGAAACAAAACGTTGTATCATTGTCAACTGCTGAATCTGAGTATATTGCAATGGGCAATTGCTGCACTCAGTTACTATGGATGAAACAGATGCTTGCCGACTATGGTATGACTTCAGATACATTTCTTGTTCATTGTGATAACACAAGTGCTATCAACATCTCCAAAAATCCTGTTCAGCACTCGCGCACCAAACACATTGACATTAGGCACCACTTCATCAGAGAACTAGTTGAGAGTAAGACAGTGGAAATTGTTCATGTTCCCACAAAGAAACAATTTGCTGATATTTTTACCAAACCGCTTGATTTAAACACATTTTTGCGCTTACAAAAAGCACTTGATATTATATTTTCTTCCTCCTCCTCCTCCTCCTCCTCTTCCTCTCTTCCTCCCTCTTCTTCTCTTCCTCCTCTTTCTTCTTCCTTCTTCTTTCTTCTTCCCTTTTTTTTTTCTTCTTCTTCTTTATTCTTCATTTCATTTTCTTCTCCTTCTTCTTCTTCTTCTTTTTTCTTTTTCTTCTTCTTCTTTTTTCTTCTTCTTCTTCTTCTTATTCTTCATCTTTTTTTTCTTATTTACTCTTTCCCAAAACAAAATTATTTTTTTATTAAAAATCGAGCTAGCCACGTAAATTTTTGTAGCTTTTTCATAGCTATTTTAAGCCACGAAATAAATCCGTGGCTTTTTCGTGGCTATATGAAATTTTTTGGAGGAAATTTCCCTCCAAAAAAAAATTG
>KE158068.1:0-17560 GCA_000411055.1 Leavenworthia alabamica
TAAATTATACAATCCTAAAATAGTTTCACAAAATCAATTGCATGCAACACCGAAAAGTGATATATGTATTATAAAATATTTGTATAAATTATATTTGAAATTTTTATGATATATAAAAGTAATAATTAATTTAAAAATATAGTCAAATATATATTGAAAAAAAATTCTAAAATAATACAGATAAAAATGGTTATAAAAATTAACTTGTAAATAGGTGTTTTAAAAATTTGTGTGAATAAACATATCCAAATAGTTGTATAATTATATAGTTTTGATAAACGTTATTGAAAATATTTTATAAATCTTTTCCAGAAGAATAAGATAAAAGTATTAGTAAATTCATTGTAATATAAAATGAGGTTAAGAATTTAGAAGAGATTTAAAAAAAAAATACACAACTCGACTGAAACAATGGTGTATTGGTTCAAAAATAGACATCTTCTCAGTTCTCTATCCTCTATGGACGGCAAAAAACCAAAAATAGCGGGTACCCATTCGCTTCCATGTTATTCCTGAAAAGTTTATTCGGGTATATAAAAACATAAATTCGGATCGGGTTTTTAAATGTAAAGACCTAAATTTTGCATCTAATTAATAGAAATCGTGTCGGAAATATAAAATTATTTTCGATTTAATCTAAAATTATACTGAAAATTTAAACTTACTTGATTGAACTTAAATAATACATAAAAATATTACATAATTAATATAAGTTTATATCTACAAATATAAAAATTAATCGATTAACTTGAAATTATATCTAAAATTTTTATATAATTAAACTAAAATATATCATCACACTAAAAATTTCTAAAATGTATAATTTTTAATATATTTAAGTTTATTTCGGGTACCCGTTCGAGTTTCAGATCGGGTTCGGGTTTTACCCGAAACAACGGGTACATACACTTACACTCCAATAGAATAAAATCACGGATATATATTCGAATTCGGGTAAAGTTTTTCGGGTCGAGTTCGGTTTTTCTGACTCGGATAAATTTTTTTGTCCAGGCCTAGATACGACATATATATTTGTGTATGTAATTATCGTATCTGAATAATTTTGTAGTATATTTGTAATCACGCTTTAAATTAATAAAATAAATTGTTGGGCACGAAAATGAAAATAAAAATAAATATTACTGTAGTGTAGTCAATGTAAATCTCACCTCCTATACTGAAATTAGCAAAACTTTGAGCTTCTCCTTTATATTTTTTATTTTTTTTATTTTGTTTGGTATCAATGTTAAGTTTCTTTCTTCTTTATGTTTCTTTAAAAAAGCTATATTCAATCCAAGATCTCTCCTTGTTCTTCATCAGATCTGAAATCAAAAACCTAATTTAAACTCATTTGCATGGCGAACGCCTGGAAAAGAGACAAACACCTAAAACTTTTATCACCAAAGATAGTAATCTCACTTCTTGTTCTCTCCATTATCTTCCTCTCATCTCTCTTCTTCTTCTTCTTCTTCACTAACTCATCTCTTCAATACTCAAATCCCAATCTTTCAATCCACACCTCATTCCCAATCCCTCCTTTTGATTGCTTCAAATGTCCACAATCAAAACCAATAATAGCAAATGTAGTCGAGAATCTCAAATACCCTTTTGTCTATTCACTAGCTGATCTTGGTAATCTCCCAGAGAAACCACACAAGAACATTGTTAGATTGCTTAAAGGTAAGCCCTTTAGAAAACCAGACATCTCTGCAACGATTCAAGAGGTTTTGGAGAGATTAAGAAACAATGGTAAAAATGGGTTTGTTGTTGATGTTGGAGCTAATGTTGGTATGGCTAGCTTTGCTGCTTCAGCTATGGGGTTTAAAGTTCTTGCCTTTGAGCCTGTTTTTGAGAATTTACAGAGAATTTGTGATGGGATTTGGTTTAATAGAGTTGCTGATTTAGTTACTGTGTTTGATGCTGCTGCTTCAGATACAACTGGTGACATTACCTTCCATAAGGTATCATCACATTACTATAACTTAAAGATTAGTTTAGTGAGAACATATAGCTTAGTATAGAAACAACATGTAGTTTTAATGCATAGACCTAATCTGCTGTGTATGATGAGTCCTACAGTTAGTTGGACGGCTAGACAATAGCGCGATTTCGGAAGTGGGAGCAAGAATTGCATTCAAGTCCAAGAAAGAAATAGCAGTCCAAGTTAAATCCATACCACTTGACAACCTTATCACCCTTTCACAACCTGTTCTTCTTATCAAAATCGATGTTCAAGGTTGGGAATACCACGTTTTAAAGGGCGCGAAGAATCTGCTTTCAAGGAAACCAGAAGAAGCTCCTTATTTAATCTATGAGGAAGATGAGAGATTACTCAAGGCAAGTAATAGTAGTTCTAAAGAGATACACAAGTTCTTAAAAACCATTGGATATAACAAATGTAACCAAGTTGGCACAGATATGCATTGTACCAAGGAGTAGAGTTGTAGAAAAGAAGCCATACAAGTTAAGGAATACATTTGAACCATTGTTGTTTGCAGAGATACATATAATGAAATCAAATTAGGTTAATATGAGACGAAGTAATTCACCAGAGTACTTGAATGATTTCTCAGTTTCTTCTAAACAATGATCTTTTTCTTCTCTAGTCCAATCCTCAGCAACTTTGTTGAGTTTCTCCCTTACCTTGTGCAACAACTGCGAAAGTTCGCCATCCCATTTGTAAAACTCGAGTTCTTTATTGTCTAGTATTCTCTCTGCTACCTTCAAACATTTCATAAAAACCTTCAGAAGAAGTCATTCTCACTCTTACTTAATTTACAAAGCAAGGTTAGTGTATATATATACCTTTCTCCCAATCATTCGGCCACCAGCACTATGAGCGAAGTAGATGTTGTAGAAGTGACAAATGAATGCTTGAGGATCTTTCTCAGCTAATTCCTTTAAATATTGAGAATATGTTTTACCAGGAGAAGTTGGTTCTGGTATCTTGTAACCTTGTTCCTTGAACCACTCTAAATCCTTTCCCAGTTTCTCTGCCCTTTCAAGTCCAGTGTTCTTGAATTCTGCATCTAAAGAAACACAATATATTAACAAGAAATATGTAAAAACCAATATGAATAAGAAATTAGATATAAAAACAAACTCACAAGTTGGGAAAGTAGAATCTTGAATAATCCATTCAAGTGTATCATAAACCAATTTACTATCGACAAGAAACTTTAAGTAACCTTCAAGAGTTGGTTCCCATTTAGCCACAGGACTTTCTTCAATAGCTTTAGTTTCTTTCTCACCTTCCTTAGCTTGTTCTTTCGTATGAAGTCTCATCGCTACAAATCTCATCTCTTCCACAAAACCTTTAGATTCACCTGGATACCTTTTCTTTTGCTTCTCAGCCGATGTTGTAGCTGCAACTATCATTAAAGATGAAGTTTTGTTCATGGGCATACTTAAAATCTGAATCCTAGATCGAAGAGAAAGATGAAATTTTGAGAGTTGGGGATTTTTAAAGATGGATAAGGATGAAGAAACTGAAGCTAAATAAGCCATGGTTTGATCGGAGAAAATATAAAAGTATGGTTTCAGAAGAAGTCACGCAATGTAGTTATAGTTGCCTTGAAGGAATAGAGAAGAGAGCAAAGATGCAATTTTTAATTGAGTCTTTGAATAAGAGTTGTAAATAATATAATCTTCTTGAAGGCATGATTTTGTTCGCTCCACGATTATCTAAAAACGAAGATAACGATGAGAGGTAAATAAATAAATATATTTAAGGAGTGATTTTTATTATGGGGAAACATATTACCGACAACGTATTTGATTTATTTTATATATTGGTTCGAAATGGTATGGGTAAGAAAAAAAAAATTGTATTGTTTATTTTATATGAATCGAAATGGTATGGGTAAGAAACAAAATTGTATTATAAAATTATTAAGATTAAAAACTAAAACTACACCTAAAATAATAAATAGTAGATAATAAATAAATATATATAAATAATATAATATTTTAATTAATATAAACTGTTAAATTCTCCATTTATGGTCTTTACAGTTAATACTGTTAAAATAATAAATACTAGATTTAATGGTTTCTCTATTGCCTGAAATTGTTGTAACATAAAATATTTTAGATTCATGATATGCAGCAAAAGTTATAAAAAAAGTAATTCACTTTTGGTGTAAGTATCCAAGTATCCAATTTACTTGTACATAACTATTTTAAAGAAGATTTAAAAAATAACAATTCATTTGGCTACTTGTTCAAGAACACCAACGTTCTTCTTCTTCCATGAATCTTCTTCCACTCCAGTTGTCTGTAATGGAGGCAATGAAAACACACTAACTGTGGAGCTACCACTGCGAATTTCCTTTAATACCTTTAATGCTGATACAGTGCTCTTCATATACAAGCTCTCCATATCCTCAATCTCAGATAGTTCTTTTGGTACTTTGAGTTGATCAGAATCGGTCTTCACCGTTCCATAAGTGGTTGGTTCTTCTTCTTTTTCATCAAGCATAGCCTCACACTCTTTTACAAATGTGTTTAGTAAGTCAGTTGTGAAGAATGGTTCTTGTAAAACCTTTTGGATGAATGGTAAACGGATTAAAGTACCGGTTCTTTTATCATACTTTTTAAGAATCTTGGCTAATCCTGTAAATAAATACAAGATTAGGGAATATGAATAAAGGTATAAAGTATAAAGAAAGGATATGTGATGAGTGACCAATTAAACAATGTAGAGAATAATTCCTTGATTACGACATATTTTTAATTAGCAAATATAACATAGATCATTAGAGCAGCAAAAATATCCAAAATCCGATCCAAAACTTTGAATAATCCGAATGGATCGTTTTTTATCAATATTTTGGATATTCAAATCCTATCCGAACCGAATAGTCCAAAATTCGAACAAATAATAAACTATTATCAGCAAATATTACACAGATCATTAGGGCAGGGCAAATATCCAAAATCCGAGATGAAAATCTGAATCTGACACAAAAAATCCGAACGGAACCCGATCCAAAATATTCTGATTTAGATCTATATTTCAGATATCCGAATTCTATCTGAACCCGAATAGTCCAAAATCCAAACAGATAAGAAAGTCTCGAATCCAGAAAAAAAATCCAAACTGAACCTGATCCAAAACTTTAAATAATCCGAACGGTTTGTTTTATCAATATTTTGGATATCTGAATTCTATCCGAACCCAAACCAAATAGTCCAAAATCCGAACAGATAATAAATTCTCGAATCCAAATTTTCCAAATCAGAATAAATCTAAATCGAATCCGATTCGTAATCTGAATGCTCAGACTAATTAAGAACTTTTCATTCAAGCTATATGCAATGTTACTAATGGAAACCTATGAAGCTAGTGATTGTTTAAATGTAATGTTTAGTGAGCTAGTTTCATCAGTTTAACTCAGTGTTAGCTTTTTAGAATCTACCAAAGTAAATAGTGAAAATATGAGTAAGAAAGTAATTTTTTTTTACCTGTATAGTTAAGAGCACTATAGTTCATCAATAGAACCATTTCTCCATGAAAGTCCACAATCTTTTTCTTTATATTTATCATCACTTCATTTGAATTCTTTGTATTTGCAACTTGGTCCTTCAATTCCTGAAAATTCCAGTTCACATACCATAAGATTTGAACTTCAAAAAAACTACGTTTCTCAATTCAATCGAATTTTTTTGAGGGTACCTTGAGTCTAATGATGTAATCTTCTTCTTGTTCAACAAAGAATGAATTGAATTTCTCAAGCTCGTCTTCAAGAAGCTTAATGAAATCGATCTCTTCCTGTGTCATACCTAACGTTGGATCTGCTTCGATGTCGGATCTGGAACGTTTGCTTGGTCGATTCTCGCTGCCACGTGGCTCCATGAGCTTCAGCTTCTTCTTGAGTTCTTTGTAAGAGAGAAATTTGTCGCGCCATTCAGGTAAGGTTTCTTCGATCTGATTGCTTAGGCTTTTGCCAAATTTCATGGTTTGCTGAAGAATAATCTCAAAAGCGAATTTTTTGGGTTGGGGATTGGTGCGTGGTGGCTGAGAAGATATCGTTTTATATTTAAATGTGGAATATTCGTCAGTTGTGGAATATCCAATTTTTAACCCTAGTTTGACAATATAAAAATAAATAAAGAAATAAATATATAAAATTATTTATATGGAAGAAAAAAGAAAAAAAATCTAAAAAATAAATAATAAATTTGGTTTATTAGGTTTTTAGTGAAATCAAATTTATTGAAAAAATTTCTACCAATTAGGTAAAAATTATTTCGATTAGATTCGATTTTTTGCCTAGAAATATCCTAAACCTAATATAATTTAAACCATGTACAATGAAGGTGGTGAATAAAAAATTTAACAGTTGAATTGATGCGATGAGGTATTGAATAAAATGTTAAATTTGATTTGGATTCGCATATGTTGGATAATTTTAGTGGTTTTCAAAATTTTGTGTGTTTCTCTTTATCTCTATTATTTAAAGTCAATTATTTCATAGTAAACTAGCTAATTTAAATTTTATTTTTATACCAGATTTTATAATTTTTAAAATTTTATAAATAGAAATTTGTTTTATTTAATTTGGACACAAATTTTTTTTATCTTTTTATTCATCTCATATCTCATTTGTTCGAGATGCATATATAATATAAGAATTTTATGATTTTTATTTGTAATATTCTATTAATTATGTATATTTTAATAAAAATTAAGTATGATTTTATAAAAATTAGATGTGTTTTAATAAAATTAGATGTTTCAATAAAACAATATGATAGAGTGTTAAAATTTATTAAACAAACTATTGTGTATGATTAAAGTAAAATGAATGTAAAATTATAAGATAAACCAGAGAAAAAGTGATCTATAATAAAAAATAAGATGTTGAATGTTGAAACAATTGTATATAGTCTTATAATAATTATTTATTTAATTTATTATATATATAATTTGTATCAATTTAATTTATTATATTTTTATCTATTATTTCAATTTAATTGGAATATCATCTAACTTTGATTTAAACCTATAAACAAAGTAAAGACAATATTCAAAGCAAAAAAATGAAATAAAAATAAAAAATCACTAGAATATATCTCAATGATTTTAAATACTTGGAAAAAAGCAAAATTAAGAAATTGGTCCAGTCTTTTGCTTTACCATCACACTCAACAAAGACCACACAAACACACAAACACACTAATCTCACTTTTTCTTTATCTCCTTTTAAGGACAAAAGTGAAAACAAACAAGAAACAAAAAAAATAACAAAGCTGCTTTGTTTGAATTACTAAGGTGTGATTGAACGTGGTGGAGTCTGAGCTTCTGATCCTTTTGATGGGTCATCAGATGATTGTCTTAACCCATCATCAGTTGTTTCACTTCTGTTAACATCCTCGATCATTCTCAACACTTCTTGCATTACTGGTCTTTGATCAGGAACCGTAGAAACACACGCCATTGCGATTTGTAGAAGTTGAACCATTTCTTCTTCTATGTTGTGATATCGCATAAGCTCAACATCAAACACTTCAGCAGTCCATTCTTCACGAACTACGGAAAGAACCCATCGCGGTAAATCAATACCTTCTTCACCAAGTGATGCTTGGTTAGGAGATTTACCGGTTAATAATTCAAGAAGTAATACACCAAAACTGTATACATCTGATTTGAATGTTACTTTCCGAGTTTCAACTACTTCAGGAGCATGATAACCCGCTAAACGATTTGGTGGTGTTGAGTTACTGAATAGTTGATTGAGTCCATAGTCAGAGACACAAGTGTCTTGGTTTGGTTGTATGAGAATATTTGAAGCTTTGATGTTTCCATGTACTAATTTGGCTGAAACATGAAGATGTGTTAAACCTCTCGCTGTAGTTATCGCGATTCGCATACGATTATCCCAATCTAATGGTGTTCGCCCTGATCCACGGCTTCCTGAAACAAATCCAATACTAAAAATGTAACTAAAACAGTTCAGTTCAAAGTTAGATAAAAGTATACTTCAAGATATTGAATATGATGAAAGAACCCATGTGAATGAGTCTTTATTCTTTCTCTTTTTATCTTTTTTTAAAGAGTGACAGAGAAGCAAACAAATCTATGAATTAATAATTATGACAATTACCAAACCAGACACCTATAATGTCGGCAACATACTTTTATCTTTTATTAATTCACAAATAAAATATCATATTCTTTAATTCAGAAATGAAATAAGAATGTTTTTTTGACAGCAAAGCATAAACACACAAAAAAATCTATTGGCGAATCCAAACTCGAATCAGAAAAATTATTCTATTAGATGTTATATTTTTAAATCTAAAAATTCGAATCTAAACCCTTCAGTTAAAACCCGAAATCTAATTATATATACAAATAATTATATTATTTTAAAAATTTTAATTATATTTATGAAAAATTAGTTAATTATATTTATTAAAATTTAACTATCATTTTTTCTAATATTTTTTTACTCGAAACCGATCTATATCTATATCCGAATTCAAACAAAATCCGACAAAACTATTCTATTAGATACTAGATTTCTAAAACCGATTGAGTTTTAACCGAACCCTACCTGCTTACTTGAATACTCAGTTATCATAGAATATGTAAAACTAATCTTATCTACCAAATCATGACCATAAAACAATAACAAAACAAGATTCATCAAACCCTAATCAAGTTCTATCTATTTGAGGTATAAGTTATAAAAAGATGAGTTTAAAAAAGTGAAGTTACCATGAAGAAGAGCAGATAAGCTTCCATTAGGCAAGTAATCAAAAACAAGAAGCTTTTCATCTTTAGAGTAATAATAAGCTCTTAATGGAATAACATTGGTATGTTTAACATTACCAATAACTTCCATTTGTGTTTCAAACTCTTTCTTTGTCGTTATTACATCTTTAAGACGTTTTACGACAACTGTTGTACCTTCTTCTAACACAGCTTTATATGATGTTCCTACACTTCCTTTACCTAATACCTCAGCTGATGCTCTTAGTAAATCTTCTAAATCAAAACTATAGATTCCTCCTTCTGTGAATACTAGTTTATTCCTCTCTGTTTCTCCTCCCATTCCTGATGATGTTCCCGTCACGTCATCTTTTGATGACGAAGCTCCNTAGAGCTTTTGTTTGATTTCTTTCTCTTTGTTTTCTTATACAGAAGAAACAAAGAAGAGCTAATAGAAGTAGACAGATCAATGCGGTAACGATGGAGATAGTTATGATTGCTGCTGTGGAAAGCTTTGATTTCTTGCTTTTTAAAGGAATAAGCGATGGTGATGGAGATGGAGTGATGAAGAATGATTTACATGGCTTTAATGGACCTCCACAAAGATCTATGTTTCCTGTAAACGAATCAGCTGAGAATTTTGATAATGATGTTGGAATTGAGCCGTTTAGATTGTTGTTAGAGACGTTAAAATCTGTTAAACCAATGGTGATGCTCGGAAGATTCCCGGAGAATCCATTGTTTCCGAGGAAGAGACCAGTTAATTGAGTAAGGTTGTTTACTGAGAAAGGAATTGAACCGGTGAAGTTGTTAGATGAGATATCAAGACGGATTAAACCGGTTAACTTAGTAATACTCGTTGGAAACTCGCCGGAGAATTCGTTGTGTTGTAGATATAAGCTTCGGAGATGAGTGAGATTGGTGAAATCTGAAGGGATCTGACCGGAAAGACGATTAGAACGAAGACTTAGAACTCGGAGTTGAGTGAGTTTGCCAAGTGAACCAGATGGGATCTGACCTACTAAACCGGTTCCTGGTAACCGAAGTGAGTAGATGAAGGATCGGTTCGAGTTGCATTCTACACCAACCCAGTTACAAGCTGAGTCTGACTCGTTCCATTGAAGACGATTCTCATGTGGAATTTGTTGAATAAAAGTGAGGAGTGCTTGTTTTTCTTCAATTGACTCTGAGTTGACTCGTTGAGTCAATAATAAAATCGAGAATAAATAAAATATCCATGAAATTGCAGCCATTTCGGGAGAAGAAGAGTAAAATAAAAACAAAGATTTGTTGTTTTTCTCAGTTTGGTCTGTTTAGAAGAAGTGGTTTTGCTGAAAACCAGAAATGGTTTTCGGACAAGAACTCATTTGTTTCTAGTTGGAACGGCCAAGAGAGATGGAGTGACTGAGAGAGAGAGAGAGTTTGGAGAAGAAGAAGAGAGAGAAAGTGAAGAGTAGTTTAAGATTAGTCAATATGTGTCTGTGAGAGCATAATGTGTTTTATGATGACAAGAAGAAGAGATCAATAAGTATCACGAGGGACCAAAAAAATGTTAAAATAAAAATATAATATTTAAATTAAAGTTTCTTTTTCTTTTGTGATTTCTCTTTTTGGTGAGAAGGAACAGGCAATAATGTGTTATTAATACCTTTATCCCCAAAAAATTTAATCATTTTTGCTTTGATCATACTGCTTGAATTTTAAATTTGCTTTTATATATATATATATAATTTTGGATGAAAATATCCCCAGATGAGTACAGAAAATAGTTTTGTTGACATATATACAATATGGACAATTTTTTTAAATACCATCAATTTAAGTTTAATTTCCATAAATACCATTAAAATTGATTTAAAACAAAATTATCATTTAATAACTCAATTAAATTAAAAATTAGATTATATTTTTGAGAAATTACATAAAATTCAAACAATAAACACTAAACCCAACCACTAAATACTCAACCCAAACAATAAAAAAACTAAATTCAACCACTAAATATTAAACCCTAACATTATAATTTTAAGAAAAAATGGTATTTATGTCTAATTAAAAATAATAATGTAATTTTGTCCAATAAACTATAAATGATGGTATTAGAANTAAATTAAAAATTAGATTATATTTTTGAGAAATTACATAAAATTCAAACAATAAACACTAAACCCAACCACTAAATACTCAACCCAAACAATAAAAAAACTAAATTCAACCACTAAATATTAAACCCTAACATTATAATTTTAAGAAAAAATGGTATTTATGTCTAATTAAAAATAATAATGTAATTTTGTCCAATAAACTATAAATGATGGTATTAGAAAGAATTATTCATATGAAAATATTAAGTGTCCGTGAAAAGGATGGAATATTTAATTATTTTTTTATTGGAAAAATGTCATAAAATTCTTCAAATTTTAAAAATGGAAGTTTAAAGCCTTTACTTTGAAAATGTAATTAAATGGTAAATTTTTTGTTGACTTTTAAATTAAATATCAAACTTTTGTTGACTCTGCCATTTAGGACATGCCGTTAAATTGATGGACGGAAAAAGTTTACGGCGTTAGTAATGTCTGTTACGGCATGCCATAAATGGCGTAATCAATGAAAGTTTGATATTTAATTTAAAAGTCAATAAAATTTTTAGTATTTAAATGATATTTTGAAAAAATATTAAATTTTATAAAAATCTTATATAAAATGATCAACCAATTAAATATGTAAAAATTCTAAGTGGAAACAATATTTTTAGATTATGTTCTCTTAAAGTTTTAAAATTATATTATTAGTTAACAGTTAAACCGTTAACTAATAATATAATCTTAAAACTTTAAGAAAACATAATCAAAAAATATTTTTTCTATATAGAATCTTTAAATATTTTTTCTATATAGAATCTCTAAATATTTAATTGGTTGATCATTTTGTATAATATTTTTATAAAATTTAATATTTTTTGAAAATGTCATTTAAATGCTAAACTTTTTGTTAACTTTTAAATTAAATATCAAACTTTCATTGATTAGGTCATTTAAGCCATGTCGTAACAGACATTACTAACGCCGTCAACTTTATCCGTCCATCAATTTAACGGTATGCCGTAAATGACCGAGTCAAAAAAAGTTTGATATTTAATTTGAAAGTCAACAAAAATTTTAGCATTTAAATTACGTTTTCAAAGTTAAAACTTTAAACTCATTTTTAAAAAGTTGAGGTTTTTTATGACATTTTTACCTTTTTTATTATAGAAGTTGTGTGTTTTTAGAAGAGAAAACGGTCGAAAACAAATTACTGATTTTTAAATTTGATAACTTTAATATTGTATTTTCTGATTTCATTTTAAATATCTAGTTTGATAGTTAATTTTTACTAAATAATAAAATCTTTAAATTTTAGTTAACCCGATAATTGGAAATATCTTTATTCTTCTCAAGTTGTTGGTTGTATGAAAAGAACTTGGGAGAAATATGTTTGGCTATATTAATTTGATATAACCTTCTTCTGTTTGAGCAACACATACCTCATTGTCTTCCTATAAGATAGTAAGTTTCATTTTACATGAATATTCAACTGGATGTGTTGGCTTAATAATCTTAGTCATACACACTAAAACCCATTTTTGAATTGAAATTGCAATGTGATGTGTTGAGTTAATAATCTTTGTTATACATATTTTTTATTTTTTTCATGGAATGCGATGATTTCAGCATGACTAGAAGAACTGGCCACAAGCATCTGCATCTAAGAATGAAGTGATATAGCAGACCATGATTGTGAATATGTATCATATTTGTGATCAAGTCTTGTATCTATCTCAAAAATATTATACATATACACAACCAATTTTTACCATTTGAATTTTTGGAATAAAATCATCCTAAATTAGGAGTCGCTTGAAAGTAGAAATCTATGTTTTATTCTATTTTAATGTGTTAGTGTAAAGGATTAACTAACAAAATCTTTTGAAAAGATAAATGGTAAACGATTCTTATTAGGCCGAGGAAAATTTGTAAAATAAATAGAGGTTCCATGTTTTGGAAAAGATACTTCATGATCAAGTGTCTCTTCATACTCCTCATATTGTAATAAAATGATAGGTAAACCATAATATGTGGAACCTTTATCTCTTCTAAAGACTTTGCTTGACAAGCATCCCACAAATGCTCCCACTTGAAACATGCATTACACTTTGGAGGCAGCCAATGATATGTGTAAGAGACCTCTGAAATTACTCCTTGTTAGCGGTTTTGTTAAATCAACATCACAAAAAACTTGGCCTCATCAAATTTAGTACAAAGTTCTGTATAAGATGAAGACGCTTTGGCTCTCCAAGTGCTTGATAAAAAGTTGAAACACTTCCAAGAATAAAAACATAGTTGGATATTTTTCAGAGTAACCAAAAGTGACATTGTCCTCAGAGAAGATTTTTCTTCTTCAACAACGAGAGTATATTTCGAGACCACCATTGGCTTATCCACAATGTTCCATATACCCCAACATAAAACTCTTTCAGGATTATTACTCGGTCTTTGATTCATTAAAATCAAAAAAATTTGATCCATTAGGATCATGAGTAATGGGTTGAGTTAGATTGATTTATAACCCATGACCCATTTTGATACCCCTACTTCTTACATAATGTGGCTCCGCCCCTGGATTTGTGTCACATATGATTTTTCAGATTTTTAGTAAGGTTGTCGCAGATTTGTGTAATATATTACTCTGGTAATGAAATATGAATTGTAAGACTAATATTTTAGTTACAACATATTTTTTCCTTATTAATGATAACAGATTTATTGACTACAAAACTGTTAATTTTAAATTGTTATTTTAAATTGTTGTAGATTTTTAGGTTCATGTTATTTTTGCAAATTTATTACTAAACTAATTTTTGAGTGGTAGTAGATTTTTTACTATAGAATTTTTGTCAAACATTGTAGATTTATTACTAGAGATTTTTTTTTGTTAGGGCTTATGTGATTGTGTGATGTTTGAGTGATTCCTAATTGAGTTTTACATTATTATTTATTGCTATATGAGTTTGGAATTGAGAAATTAATTTACTAATTTGAAAAGAAATATTAAATCTCAACCAAAAATTATGAGTAAATTAAATAATCTGAAGAGTTGAGAAATTTCAGAAAATTGAATAATTTAAGTAAATTCTATAATTTGATAAATTAATCAGTTAGAGAAAAGTTGGTAGCAAATCTAGAGTTAGAGAGAATTAAATAATTTTAAATAATTAGTGAATTAAGATATGCCTAAAAATTATAAAATCTGCGTAAATAAAGAACTAGGGCTTGACTGTTCCTAATTTAGGTTAAAAATAAATATTTCGACAATAAATTTAAATATTTTGACGATAAATTAAATTTTTTTTTGAGATTTGTTTCCTATATTAAAACTATTTTAAATTAGTATTTTTCTACAAAACGGTAAAAAACTCGAAAAAAAATTATTTTCATATAAACTCAATTTGGAAATTACAATTGAAATATGATAGAATTTTTCTTTTAAAAAAAAATTAAAAAAATTAAGTAAATAATTTATCTTTTTCACAGTAAGTAAATAATTTATCTTTTTTTTTCACAGCAACTAAATAATTTAGTTTGACAAATTAATCCAACTATTCTGTTCCGTTTCTTACTGTTCTATCTATTTTAAGAACAATTTGCTACAACAATCTTATTTATTTTTTATTGATACGTATAACTTTATTTTAAGAAAAATAAGATTATATGTATTTCATATTTTAAGAAAAAAAATAAAATCATTTAGATCACAATAAAAATAGAAAAATATTTTGACATTTTAAAAATCTAACAAGTCAGATCCTTAGTGATAAGGATTAACTATCATCACAAGCCTCCTATTTAACTGAACCCAAAAAAAAAAATAAAGCATTAGAAAAAAAAAGGTCAATTCCAAAGGCGCAAGGGTTGGGTGGTTGTGCTCTTACAGCTTAACCCAAACACACACACCTCTATCGATCCATTCTATTTTTTCCTCAAAGGTTCCTTCTTTTTCACAAATCTCATCTTAATTTCAGATTTTATCAATTGGGTTTTGGATTTACCTCAAAATCTTATCTCTTTGTTGAATTTTAGTAGTTAAGTCTCGAAAATTTAGAGTCTTTTATGTGTTTGTTTGTAGAAAAACTGAGATGCTTTGACTTATGAATCTATTGCTTCTGAAACTGTTTTGTTTTTTCTTGTTTTAGGTTTTGTAATATAAATTGAGTTTACCAAACACGTGTTTGTGTTACTGTCAGGTAATAATTTCTTTTCCAAAACTAAAATTCTCTTGCAGGGTTCATTTTGAGTAATTTTGTTTTTTTTTTTGTGCAGATTTTAGAATAATTTTTTTTTTATTGTTTGAAAAAAATGAGTTTAACTAAGGATTCAAAGCTAAGTAGTAATATCAACAAACCAACAGCTTTGAATCCTCATGCTGCTGAGTTTGTTCCAGCATCATCTGGAACTTTAGATTTATCATCATCATCATCAAAGCTTTTAGCTTCATCTAGTTCTTATGGGAAAGCTGTATTAGATAGATCAGATGAAGAAGCAAGTGAGTTTTGGAGTCATCAACTTCCTGATGATATAACTCCAGATTTTAAGTTAATGACTCAAGATGATAATTCATATGGATCTGAGAGTTTATCATTAGCTAACTTATCATTGTATAATGCTAATGAAGCTGAAAAGTTTTCAAACCAGCTTGGACATATTGGTAATGGTAATAGCTTGTCTGAGAAGATGAGATATTCTATTTCTTTGGAAGATCCTCGAAGATCGAGTTTTATGCATTTGAGTCCAAAGCCTTGGGATAAGCAGATTATGAATGATGAACAAGTTCTTGGGAATGATAGAGAAGTAATTCCTTTTAGTGGGAACTCAAGACGTGGATTCGTTCACGAGGAAATCGAAGTGAACCCTGTTGATGTTCTTGCTTCTCGGTTTCCTGGTTTTGCTGTTGAAAGTCTAGCAGAAGTTTATTTTGCTAATGGGTGTGATTTACACTTGACAATGGAGATGCTTACTCAGCTTGAGGTATTTTACTTGTCTTAGTAGTAACTAGCATGTCTAATTAGGCCTGAGCAAAAAACCTGAACCCAAAATACCGAACCGAATCCTAACCCGAAATGATAAAATATTCGAATGGGTAGTAAAATTTTCATATCCAAAAATCTAAACCGAACCTAAAAAACTATAGATACCCAACCCGGAAAAAAAAACGAACCCAAACCCGATACGAAATTCTATAGATATCTATATGGCTACAAAATTTCTCTACTCGAAAACCCGAACCCGGTCGGATACTACCCGAACCTGAAACGAGTACCCAATGCCCAGGCCTATGTCTAATAATTTTATGGAGTAGGATCTGTGCCTATCATATAGTTAAGAGTTTACTTCCTTTTTTAGCTGTTATGTTTAATAATGATGTTTCGCTATTTTACGAGTGATTCGCTATTTTTCATTTTAATGATCTAGTTGTTACCTTCAATGTTTTTATTGTAGCTACAAGTTGATGGTGGTTTCACTCAGAACATAAGCCCTAAGCCTTTTGCTCCTCCTACTCTAACTCCTATGGATTTCCCAGCCCTTAGCTCGGGTACTCCGGCAAAGTTTGTTGGAGATGGTTTGCAACAATCTGCTGAAAAGGATAACATGTTTTTCTTCAAACCAAACTCATCAGTTTCTCAGCCTGGTTCAATCGATTACATTTCCGCTGTTAGGAAGTTAGCATCCCAGGATTCTGGTATATGGAAGTATGAGCGAACCGATCTAGCAGAGTCATCTATCGGCTCTAGCGCTGGCGCTTACAAAAGTGGGCATGGGAAGAGTATTTATACTGATAAGCTGCAAAACCGAGCCCAAACTCGACCTCCTCCTGTCTGGGTTGAGACCGGGGACGCAGTTGGTAAACTTTAGTTGCACATATATCAGCCTTATTATACATATGATTAGACTTATGTTGCAATTCTGGCTTTCGATTTTTGCGGATGAACAGGGAATATGTATTCGGACTTACGGGACGAAGCCCGTGACTATGCACGGCTGCGGAATGTATACTTTGAACAGGTAATATTATACTTGAAAATGACATTTTTGCTATGTTCTTTAATGAGTCATGTATGCTCAATAGTCTATGTTGCTTCTGGTTGATCGTAGGCACGACAAGCTTACCTTGTTGGTAATAAGGCTTTAGCTAAAGAGTTAAGTGTCAAGGGACAGTTGCATAACATGCAGATGAAGGCTGCTCATGGGAAAGCTCAAGAAGCCATTTATCGCCAGAGGTTTGACTTCTTAACCTTAATGTGGCCATTGTTTTCAGTAGAGGTGGGCATAACCTGAAAACCAATTTAAAAAATCTGAGCTGAAACCAAACCGGTTTAGGTGTTAAAATCGATCGGTTTATGGGTTAAAATAATTTTCGGTTTCGGTTCAGATTTGGATTTCTGTTTTTATGTTTATCCGAAATAAACCGAATTATATATATATATATATATATTTTTAGTGTTATTATTTTTTGGTTCGGTTTTTGGGGGATTTCTTTTTTTTTTTTGGATTTTTGAATTTTTTTGGGTTTTTTTCTTGTTTTTCGGATATTCCGGTTTTTTTGGATTTTGGTTTTGTTTTTTCGGATTTGGTTTCTATTTCAGATAAAAAAAAATTTCACAAAACCAAATTCGGAATTCTGTTTTTTGGTTTATCCAAAATAAACCAAAAATATAAAATTTTTTTGGTGTTTTTATTTTTTGGTTCGGTTTTTGGGGGATTTCGGATTTTTTTGGAGGTTTTCTCGGATTTTTGGGTTTTTTTTTTT
>KE158068.1:17614-41880 GCA_000411055.1 Leavenworthia alabamica
ATTGTTCTTTACAAAATCGAACAGAAACCAAAAAAATCCCGAACCAAATTAAATCGGTTTGTGTTCGGTTTTTAATATCTCTTAATTCGGTTATCCGAAAAATCCGAAAGACCAGCCCTAGTTTTTCAGTATCTCTGTTCTAACCTGCCTATAAGACAGGAACCCAGTAGCTCGAGGGAACGAGAGAATGATAGACTTGCATGGATTACATGTGAGTGAAGCACTTCAAGTGTTAAAACATGAACTAAGTGTATTAAGGAGCACAGCTAGAGCAACACAAGAGAGGCTTCAGATTTACATATGTGTTGGAACAGGTCATCATACAAGAGGTTCTCGAACACCAGCTAGATTACCAGTTGCTGTACAACGATATCTGCTTGAAGAAGAAGGTCTTGAGTATGATGAGCCTCAAGCTGGTCTGCTTAGAGTCATCATATACTGACAGATCAAAAGCCAAGTACTTATATAGGATACACAACAAGACAAGAAAAAGACAAAAAAAAGGAAAGGTGACATCACTTATTCATTTGTTGTATCTGTTTATGTACATGGGAATTGGGAAGAGAGTGAGAAAAAAAATGTTTAGGTTTGTTCAGTTAATATACTTTTTTGTTTGGATTTATTTATATTACAATGTTTTTGTTGATTCTCTTTGCTTTTTTTTTTTTTTACAGTTTTACTATTTTCTTCTAGAAATTGCTCACAAAAATTTTGAATTTATGAGACAAAAAGATAAGATTTTGTAATCTGAAAAACATAACTTGGCTGATGTAAACAAATAAGTGTTAATAACTTAATATACTCAATTGATACTAATTTTAGAGTTAATTGCCAATTTAACATCTTCATAAATCACTAGTATAATATTATTTTTGTTTATTTTTTTTCAATAAATCTATATTTTTGTTTATTTCAATAGATTTATCTTCATAAATCTATTTACATTTTTTTGTTTATTTTTTATTTTTTATCTTCTAACCGAAATAATCCAAATAAATATTTTTTTATATATTTTTTTCGTTTTTTTCTATTTAAATTAATGTTATTTTTATTTTTATCTTAAGCTGAACCGAAATAATTCGTATAAAAAATTTTATTTTTATTTTTATATTTTATTTTTAATTTTTCTGTTTTTTTTCTATTTAAATGATTTTTATGTTTATCATAAATTGAAGCAAATAAATAAACTTTATTTTTATTTTTTTAATATTATTTTAGTAAAAATTTATTTTTTATAATTTAATTAATAAAAAAAATAAAAGATATAAACGACAATTAACCAAAAAATTAATCTTAGATTAGTTCAGAGATTTTTGATAAGTTAATCAATCAATTAACTTATAAAATAACTTATAACTAATATTATACTAGTTATGAAATTTTGAAATATTAAATCAGCAATTAAATTTTAAATATCAATCTAGTATATTAACAGAATCTAATCATAATTAATATTCATGGTGCTCCAAGCACATGCTTGCTTGCTTCACATAAAGGCCGACACTGATATGTGCAATAATACTTCAACTACTTCCCATAACTTGCATCAACCCAATTGACTCATTAAAGAAGACAGTCTCTTTTCATTGTCATTAAACATATCTTTACTTCTTAACAACTTCTTATGACAACTACTTTTCTCCTTTATAAACAAAATCAAATTTACATATTTAGAAAATATATATAATATATAGTTTTCCTTCTGTAGATCCTTCTTCCTTTTTTGAGAAATTTATTATAATATTTTATCTCAATATAATAATATTAATGATGCGTTTTGGAGTGAACGTAATTATATGTTCATGATCATTCATTTTTTCTATTTGTAGTTGTAAAGAAATAAATACATTCTCTTACAGAACCAGTTGGGTATGTGTAATGTGTTGTTGACATGGTGTCCTTTTTATCATATGCATTACTCTGATTCTTTTATTAATAAAATGAAAATATACATATATTAACTATGACGAATTCAAACAATTATATTTGGTGAAAATGTAATTAATAACTGTCAGTAAAAAACGAGTAATTCCTTCGAACACATCAAATGTAGTTTTTTGGCCAAAAATATATTAATTTTCTAATTGGACATGAATACAATTTTTAACTAAAACTGATTTGTATTAAAAATTCTATTTTTTATTTAATATTAGAGTTTAATAATTAATATTTGGGTTTAGTATTTATTATTTAGGGGTTAGGGTTTAGTATTTCTAGTTAGGGTTTAATATTTAGTATTTATTATTTAGGTTTTAGAATATTGATTTAGAGATTAGAATTTAGTATTTAAGGTTAGAGTTTATTATATAGTGTTTGAGTTTGATATTTATTGCTTATAATATATATAATTTTCTCAAAATAAAATTTAATTTCTAATTTAATTGAATTATTAAGTGATAAATTTGTCTTAAATTAATTTTAGTGGTATTTATGGAATATAAAGTAAATTTAGTGGTATTGAGAGAACTGCCTGAAAAAAAACAGTAATCATGTTTAGTATATAATTGTATCTAGAGTATTTCAAATATCTATTAGAATTTTATTTGGTTCAAGTTTAGATTTAGGGTTTGGTTTCTTGGATTTATGAGTTTAGATTCTATTTGAGTATTTTGTCAATTTAATCAAATTCACTTCTTTTTTTTAGTAGATTTCATTTTGGTCTTTGGTTTTAAATATGTTATATCTATTTCTACATAAAAATTTTGTTCTAAAAATTGGTCGCCTAAAAGTATAGGCGGTCAGACACCTAATCGTTTTACGATAATATTTCGATGTGATTTTATTTAATCTAGACCAATTTTTGTTGTTTAATTTCCATATAACAAATTTTTTTATTCAAAAAAAAAAGTCCAAAATTTTTACACAATTTACTAAAAAAATTGTTTTTAATATCTATCCAAAGGTTTAAATTTTCTACGAGATCTAATAGATCTTTTATACCTAAGAAAACTTAAGAAAATATATCAAATAGTTTTATTTTGTATTTTCTACTTTGAAAACACAAGTAAAACATTTTAACTTTTTAATGGTGATCGTTTTTAGGCTCCTGAAACATTCTAATTTTTTTAAAACAAGAAAGAAAAAAAAATTCACAACAAAAATAATAAATTTTTCTCAATTTGATTTTTTAATATGTAAAATTTCAAATATTTTTTTAATAATAATTTTATTCTATATTTAATTGGGTTAAAAATAAGTCCTTTATTAATGTCAAATTGTCTTTTTCTTTTTTCTATCTAATTGAAGTTTCGTTTTTTTCTTTGTCAAAATTATATTGTTTCCAAAATAATTATTTTATATTTTAATTAAATATATATACACAGAAATATTTTATAGAAATACAAAAATTAAACAGTTAATATACTATAATATTTGTAACAAGAAAAAGACTTATACTATAATATTTTTGTGTTGATGCAAGGTTTACAAATGATATTATCATATGTAATCGATTGCTCGGATGTAATGGATAAATGTATATCTATAAAGTATGTGATTAATAATTGAAAATGTATGATGAAAAGAAACTAATTACAAACATCCCTACTATACACATTCTCATGTCTTATATATAGTGTAGAGAGGATTCATTTGTTGGTTGTTGTCAAAACAGTAAGTGTTTATATAAGAAAAAAAACGAAAGATCGAGATAGGTAAAAAGAAATCCTGCACCATCGAATATATAATTTCGGAAAAGATAGCAAATAGAAGATCAAACAAATAACAAGATCTTCACAATCATTATGGCAAATGATAAATGTTAGTTCTTCTCCGGTGTTATTTTATAGTTATATTCATCAAATGAGTTAGTTATTTCATGTGTTATAAGAAATTTTTGGATGGATTATATGTTTGTAATCATAAAAGTATAACTAATATTTTTATCCAATAAATTAAAGTTAATGGTGTTAGAGAGAATATCTTTTTTCTATTATTTCGTGATAATTCCACTTTGTTTCACCAATCGAAATACCCCTGGACATTTGGTTTGTTCGGTTTAAACGATTTAGTTTTTTTTTTGTTTTCAAAAGTTAGTTCTAAATTGAAACCGAATAAAATATCGGTTTATTCGGTTCGGTTGATAGTTTGTTCAGTGTGATTTTCGGTAAACAAATATTCCGAATTCAGTCCGATTACCCAAATAAACCAAATAAATCTAAAAATTCATATTTCAGTTCGGTTTATTCGGATTAATTTACATCGAACTGACTAACCCAAACTAAAACATGGTTTTTTACATTTATTCGGTTAATCGAATAAATCGAATATTAACTCAAACCGAGTCGAAAACCAAACTAGAATTAAAAATGTTCCGATTTATTTACTCACTTAAAATCGAATAATCCGAAACCGATCTAGTTCGGTTCATTTTTCGGTAAACCAAACAAACCGAACCGAATGTCCAAAACTAAATCGAACCATAAATCAAAAAAGGAAAAAAGAAAACCCAAACTGACAAATTGTCCAAAAAGCAACTCGTAGCTTCTGTGACATATAACAAAAATCATAATAAATGCAAACATAAGATCCGAAACTACACCTTACTTGAACAGATGTAATTGATAAGAGTGACATAACTCACTCCAACTACGACCAGTACAAGTAGTTGGCAACATTAACTACCTCTCACACCAACCACCAAACTCAATCCCCACAATATTACCATTACTATAATAACTATACAAATTCATATTTACATCTTTCTCCAACACAACCCCTTATAAGATATACTACTCTTCATCAACCTATAGATCTCATTCACATAACAAACCTAAAAAGAAGAAGAAATGGGTAGATCCAACGAGCAAGATCTACTCTCTACCGAGATCGTTAACCGTGGGATCGAACCATCCGGTCCTAACGCCGGTTCACAAACGTTTTCGGTTAGGGTTCGGAGACGTTTACCGGATTTTCTTCAGTCAGTGAACTTGAAGTATGTGAAACTTGGTTATCATTACCTTATAAACCATGCGGTTTATTTGGCGACCATACCGGTTCTTGTATTGGTGTTTAGTGCTGAGATTGGGAGTTTAAGTAGAGATGAGATTTGGAAGAAGCTTTGGGACTATGATCTTGTAACTGTCATAGGTTTAGTTGGTGTCTTTGTCTTAACCGCATGTGTTTACTTCATGTCTCGTCCTCGTTCAGTTTATCTCATTGATTTTGCTTGTTACAAGCCTTCTGATGAACTCAAGGTACGTTAGATAAAAATAATATTTTTATTTAATTTTTTTTATCGTATATTATATTATTAATATTACAAATCAGATAAAAATAATCTAATATATTTTAATTTTTATAAATTTTAATATATAGATTAGTTTTAGGTATGCCTACTTAAACCTAGATAAACAAAACTCGTGTATTTTTTGTTAGGTCAGTAATTATATTTTATAACCTTTTTGATTTTGATTAGGCTTAATCTTAAACCGGATGGTTTAGTAGAAATCAGATAACGTAAATATATAGAATAAAATGAAATTGTTAGTTTGATTAATAATTTTAGTTGGATTGTTGCATTAAAATTTATTTACAACTGTAAAAAGATTGATAGGAACTGGAGTAATTAATAACTGAACCAACCGAACCAGACCAAACTAAAGCAAACCAAAATCTGTTTAGTTTTGGGAACTGGAGTAATTAATAATTAAACTAAACTGAACCGAACCAAACTAAACCAAACTAAAATCTGTTTAGTTTAGATAACCGATTTGACTTATAGTTTCAACTAATTTTTTATATTTAAGAAAAATTAAGATACGAATATATCTTAAGAAAAATTAAGACATGTTTATGTAAGATACGACTAATAATAAGAACCGGACTGATAATTAAATGAAAGCTGAACCAAACCAAAACAAGCTCTGTTTAGTTCAGGTTATCTCCGGTTTAATCTTTTCCAAAATTGATTTTGATTGGTTTAGGTGACAAAAGAAGAGTTCATAGATCAAGCAAGAAAATCAGGAAAATTCAATGAAGAGACCCTCGGTTTCAAGAAGAGGATCTTACAAGCCTCAGGCTTAGGGGACGAAACGTACGTTCCAAGATCAATCTCTTCATCTGAAAACATAACAACGATGAAAGAAGGACGTGAAGAAGCTTCAATGGTGATCTTTGGAGCTTTGGACGAGCTCTTCGAGAAGACACGTGTCAAACCAAAAGACGTAGGTGTTCTTGTGGTTAACTGTAGTATCTTCAACCCAACACCATCTCTATCAGCCATGGTGATTAACCATTACAAGATGAGAGGGAACATACTTAGTTACAATCTTGGAGGTATGGGTTGTTCAGCTGGAATCATAGCCATTGATCTTGCTCGTGACATGCTTCAGTCTAACCCTAATAGTTATGCTGTGGTTGTGAGTACTGAGATGGTTGGGTATAATTGGTACGTGGGACGTGACAAGTCAATGGTTATACCTAATTGCTTCTTTAGAATGGGTTGTTCAGCTGTTATGCTCTCTAATCGTCGCCGTGACTTTCGCCATGCTAAGTACCGTCTTGAGCACATTGTTAGGACTCATAAGGCTGCTGATGACCGAAGTTTCAGGTTTTATTCATTTCAAGAGTTTTGATTAGGGTTTTGTATATTTATGACCTAGTAAGTAACTTTGTGTGTATTGGTTTTTAGGAGTGTTTATCAAGAAGAAGATGAACAAGGATTCAAGGGTTTGAAGATAAGTCGAGATTTAATGGAAGTAGGAGGTGAAGCTCTCAAGACTAACATCACTACCTTAGGGCCTCTTGTGTTGCCTTTCTCTGAACAGATTTACTTCTTTACCGCTTTGCTCCGCCGAACTTTCTCACCAGCCACCAAAACCACCACTACAACCACCGTGAAAACCAATAGAACAAAGTCATCTTCCACCGATCTTTCCAAACCATACATCCCGGACTTCAAGCTCGCTTTCGAGCACTTCTGCTTCCATGCAGCAAGCAGAGTCATTCTTGAGGAACTTCAGAAGAATCTTGGGTTAAGTGAAGAGAACATGGAAGCTTCTAGGATGACACTTCATAGGTTTGGTAACACTTCCAGCAGTGGAATTTGGTATGAGTTGGCTTACTTGGAGGCCAAGGAAAGTGTTCGCAAAGGCGATAGGGTTTGGCAGATAGCGTTTGGATCAGGGTTTAAGTGCAACAGTGTGGTGTGGAAGGCAATGAAGAAGGTGAAGAAACCAACCAAGAATAATCCTTGGGTGGATTGTATCAACCGTTACCCTGTGGCTCTCTAAGTGATTATTCTTCTTAAATCAAATCATATAAGATCTCTAATTATGAGATAACTTGGTTGAGATGTTTCTTCTTTGTTGGATAATTATATGTTGTTTACTGATCATTTGTATCTAAGTATCCTATACAAATGAATGGTTAGAGTTCAGTTCAGCTTCAACTTGTTTATTTTTTGTTTGTTTGTTTTATTCAAATTTTCATAAGCTTTGAGAAATTACTTATTTGTTTACTCGAGTATGAATTTATTATTCTGGAAACAAAGAGAAATATAATTATGTAAATTCTTATCCGTCGAGGTGGACATAAATTTGAAACCGAATTTGAAACCAGAAAAATCCAAACCAAAACTGAATCGGATCGGTGTTAAAACTGAATCGGTTTAGGTGCAAGAAAATTCTACGAATTCTAAAGTGATCCGCAATATAGTTCACACGTATATCATCGACGTGACACCGTTTCATTCCACAAAAAATGACGGAAACAATAAAAAGACGTCGTTTTGGTATGAGGATTAATTTTCAAAAATAAAAAATTTAATTTTTTTTTGCATAACTTTTGAATAAAAGTTGATTTTGCAAAAACTAGAAAGTTTGATGATTTTTTTAGTACAAAAAACCAACAATTTTGCTATAGTAAAAAGTATGTATGGGCCTACCTTCTGTTTTTAAATAGGCCTAATTCAAAAATTCAACAAAAAGCCTGATCCAGGCCCACTAAGGTTCACAAAAGTCATGACGCCGTTCTTGACTTGAGCTTCAATTGACTAAGACTTGCCGTCTCTTTCCAATAGGAAAAACAGAGATCATCAACGTAGGCGATCGAAGAAGAAGAAGATGGACTCATCTATGTCGCAAAAGTTCACTCTTGTTTATGCTTCTCTCCTCGGGGGTATCATGAATCTAATCTCAGCCTTCTCCACTTTTTCAATTCATTTTATTTGGCTTGACGATCCAGTGATTTTCAAATTAGGTTTAAACTTTTGATTTGATCACGATCTAGTTTAAGCAAATATATAATTAGTTTTTGTTCGTATTAGGACAACGAGACAAGGGGTTGGGTTAGGTCTTCTTCTAGTTTCTGTAATGTTCTGCTAAGTCTCTTTAAGACCAATCAATGGTGATCTGGAACTTGAACATGCTTGTGTCATCTTTGACATATATGTTCATGTCGGATCAATTGATATAGCTATATCTCTATGACTCATGAGATTGCAGTTACCACTTTAGACCTTTGTTCAATGGTGATACCATCCAAATATATCCAATCTCATAGCTTAAGATAACAAAATCTAAGATACTGCAAGAGAGACAACTAACCATCGGCAAACGGGTTAATCGGATTAAACAGATCAGGTTGTTCGGTAATCGGGTTGTTCAAAAATTTTAAAATTCATCGAATAAACTGAAAAAAAAAATATTGGATTAATTGGTTCATATCACAGTTTAATCGGATCGGATTCATGCAAAAAAATTTCGGATTGATCGGATCAAATGTTTTTGTTTAATCGATTTATTTTATCAAAATTATACAATTTTAATTCAAAAATCTAATTTAAATCTGAATAAAGCAAGATATTATAAGTTATATAACAGTATCACTATCACTGTCACTATATATTATAAGTTATAAATCCAAATTATAGAGTTTAGTTCATTGTAGATAGAGTGATATTATATGGCAATGAGGTTTGAAGTCAGTTCTTGTGTGTGTAGATCTATCCTTAATGCAATTTATTTTCCGATTTATCATCTTTTTTTTATTTCGACTTGTTATCTTCGTCTAACACAATTACACATATAATGGTTTGACTCATGGCAATTGTTGTTGTAGCTGGTGGGTTGATGGGTTACATGAAACGCGGAAGCAAAGTATCGCTAGCCGCAGGAGGAGGATCAGCTGCATTGTTCTATTATGTATACAAAGAGCTCCCAGTCAATCCTGTATTAGCATCTTCCATTGGTATTGGTAAGGAACTATAATAAGATTCTCTTTATTTGGCCATAACATGAAGAAGTGTATTGAAAGAATGATTCGAAGAGATTTTATTTTAAATTTTAACAAATACATTAATTTATTATTGAAACATGAATTTTCATATAGTTTATTAAAATTTAGTGTTATTAAATCAACGATTTTAAAATTATCAAGTCTATTGTTATTAAAAACAATATAAGGATTTTATTTAAAAAGTTCATGTTTTAAGTGACTTTTTGAAAAATTTTATAACAAAATTCTAAATATATTCAAATTCAACTAAATCATCTCAAAATTCATTAGAAATCAAATCTTTTAAATGCTCACTTTAATACATACTTTTGAGTCTTTGGACCGTTCTATGTAACTGTTAAGATGTGATGAGTGTTTTGGTTGTTCAGTGGGGTCTGCGGCACTGACCGGGATGATGGGATCGCGTTACCTAAGGACGAGGAAAGTGATGCCGGCTGGAGTTGTGTCGATGTTGTCACTAGTCATGGCTGGAGCCTACTTGCATGGCCTTGTTCGCTCAAGTTGAAGCCTTTATCTTCCTTTGGACATATTCTCAATATGTTAGAACTTTTTGGGTGTTCTGAAATTGTTTTTTTTTGTTTTGTTTTTAGTGTTATGATATTTCTTTACCAAGTCTTCTTCATTTTAATAAAACTCCCAAAGGGTTATAACTTTTCTTTTCGGAATTAATTTTTTTTTTATATTAGTGTTATTTATGAGTGTAGTTAGGGATTTTAAAATAGGTTTAGAACTTCAATGCCAGTTCTAATCATGAAAATTTATGTTGGTCTTTAACCTTTTTTTAAATAGTTAAAGATTTATCTTGAATTGGTTTCGTTTAATTCGAGTTTAAAAGGGTTAATCATCATTTTTTTCTTTTAACTTTATTTTTTTATCAAAAACTGTAAAATTACTTAATAACATTTTTCATCAAAAACATAAAATCGCATAATAATATTTTTTCTATCAAAAACCATAAAATCACGAAATACCATTTTTCATTAAAAACCGTAAACTCACTTAATAACATTTTTGTCAAAAATCATAAAAGCACTAAAAATTATTTTTTTGCCAAAATAGTAAAATCACAGAATAACATATTCCGTTAAAAATCTAAAATTAAGGAATAACATTTTCTTTCAAAATCCGTAAAATTATGGAATAATATTTTCCGTCAAAATCCGTAAAGTTATAGAATAATATTTTCCGCCGAAGTCCATAAATCACTGAATAATATTTTTCATCAAAATCCGTAAAATCATGGAATAATAATTTTTATCAAAATTCATAAAATCATGGAATAATAATTTTCATCAAAAACTGTAAAATTACGGAATAACATTTTTTCGTCAAAAATCGTCAAATCACGGAATAACATTTTCTGTTAAAAACTGTAAAATCACGAAATACTGTCAATAATCATGAAATCACGGAATAATATTTTCCTTCAAAGTCCATAAAATCATGAATTAATATTTTCCGAAAAAAATTCGTAAATCACGAAATAATATTTCATTATTCGGATGAAATGGATCCATAGACTATAAACATTTCATTATTTAATTTTTAAAAATTTAAATTTTAGTATTATTCACAATAATTTCTGTTTATTAAATATATCTCTAATACATAGGAAAAAATCAGTACAAATTTTTTAAAAAAAATCTATTTATTTTATTTAATATCTCTTAAACAAACATAAAATTTATTCTAATTATATTATTTTAACAATTTAATTTTCTATTAAATTTTTAAATCAAATTAAATAAAAAATTCTAAATACTAATATACTATGTTTAAATAATAAATTAAGTAAAATATAACTAACCAATAAACAAAAATATCTAAAATATTCAAACTTATATTTCAGTTGTGCATGTTTTTAATTAAATAATTTATAATTCAAAATATCTAAGATTTAATAATATAATAAAATTTATTAATAAATTAAAATTTTAATTCATAATTGAATCTCACTTATTTTGAAGTTAATTTCTGGTTTCGAATTTTATTACCAGGCTTTTGGTTTTAGTTTGGATTTTTGGATAGAATTTATAGATAGAATTTTTGAATTCGGCTTTTATTTTTCGATACAAAAAACTAAACTGAATGTTTATCCGTTTCTCCTTAAAAAATTTTTAATTTTTTTATTTATCATCCTAACCAATCTTAATCTAATCGGATGACATCCAAACTTGATCCTAAAAATTTTAAATTATTCCATTGAAATATAAGATTATAAATCCCACAAATGTGAACCAGACTGACCTGATAAAATCATCAGGACTTATGTGACATCAAAGAGATTTAAAAGAGGGTTAAGACTAATTCTACCGATTAGAGAGCTCCTCCAAATTTAATCTATGGTTATGTGGGAACAGTGAAAAGATTTTGCTAAAAAATGATATTAAAACGTTAACTTGTATTTTTTCACATATATATTGCATTATCATTTTTAAAGAAATACGATATATTTTTATAATTAATACTTGTTAATAATCACATAGTCATTATAATGATAACTTTTTTTCGCAACCAATAATACTACGACGTTATGCACTACTATATAATATTTTGAAACTTTTTTTGCAATATCTAAAAATCAAACTCGAGATCTGGTATACACCTTTAAGTTTTCAAAATTTGTATATCAGTTCCCTACATGAATTTAACAAATGTTATACTGTAAATTAGTAGTGTGTATGGACATAAATCCGTAATCAAATCTAAAACCCAAAAAGCGATACAAAAAATTCAAACTGAAACTGAACCGGTTTAGATGCTAACACTGATCGGTTTATAGGTTACATATTTTTTTGTTTTGAATTTAGATTTTGGTTTTTTAGTTTATCCGAAATGAACCAAATTATATATGAATTTTTTGATGTTTTTACTTTTCGGTTGGTTTTTGGGAGATTTCAGTTATTTTGGGTTTTTTTTTTAGGATTTGTAGATTTTTCAGATTTTAGATTCAGTTTTTCGGATTTGATTTGATTTCGGATATTTTTTTTATAAAACTTAACCGGAACAAAATTTTTTTGAAACGAACTGAATTAAATTGGTTTGTTTTGGTTTTTAATATGTGTTATTTCAGTTATCTAAAAACTAAAAAATCCGAACCGAATTCGAATCTAATACAGAGCCCTAATAGTGTGTAAAGACATAAGATATAAATATTATCGTATTAAATGGCTCTATCACTTTAAATTTGTCAATGAGAATATGAATACCATAAAGTATATATTATTAGAACACAATGAAGTTGAGATCTAAAATGAAGTTTCCAGACAAACCCTTCAATCTTTGACTTTCCACACGCTTTGACCAATCATCTCCGATCCATTATATACTTTGACAGGAAATAAACAAAGAAAAGAAATTTAAGTAAGCGAGAAGACCAAGTAGCACTAGGCAAAAAATTTAATAGAACATGAAAAAACAAATCCTATACTAAAAATTCAATACAAATTTGAATTAGTTTTTGTGATTTTATTTTATTAGAATATAAATATTTGTATTTATGAATTTTGAGTAATATAAAAAATTTATTTAAAATCCAAATGAATATCCGAAACATAAGTTTTGATTTATTTAAAATTATGAATTTTATGTATTTTTAGTTTTAGTTTAAGTAGATAATAATTTCAAATATAATTTTAAATCAATCAGATAAATTTTTAAATTTTAGGTACAAATTTATATTAATCATATAATAATTTTATATCTAATTTTAAATTAATCAGATACATTAAATTTTAGTCAATTCTCTTAAATACTACTAAATTTAGTTTATATTCCATAAATACCACTAAAATTGATTTAAGACAAAATTATCACTTAATAATTTAATTTAATTAGAAATTAAATTTTATTTAAAAAAAATTATATAAATCCTAAACAATAGATACTAAACCTAAACACTATATATTAAACCCTAACGGTATCAGAGAGAATTACTCTTAAATTTTTCTTATAATTTTAAATTAATCAAATAATAATTTTAGATGTTGAATAGGATTTCAATAATTCAAATATTAAATAAATGTAGGATCATCCACTAAAATAACTCAAATCTAAACCGGTTTTTACCCGAAACCTGCTCCTGTTGCCGAGAACTAAGAACAAGTCTTGGATTAATATTTTTATTGGGTCAAACGTCAAAGTCAGCTAAGGTGTAGAATAGTCCATGAGAACTCTCATAGATAAAGATATTATTTTATTATATATATATACACATAAGAATCATTCTCTCTGTATTTTTCTGTATAGATAAGAAAATTAAAATCATTCATTTCTTCAACTGGCTTCTTCTCCTCTCAAAAACTCATAGGTACGACAATGATCTTCTTCTTCCAAAAGCTTTTAGTTAAAACCAAACACATGATGAAGATGATCAGTTCTGTCTCTGTATAATCATTTCATCTATTTTTTCATAATCGTTGACTTTTTTGTTCTGTTATGTGATATGATTACTTTGGTTGGTTAAAAATATGGATCAGATCTTGACCAGTTTTTTTTTTCCAGATTCTGTTAAATTTTAGATCTTATAAAATTGGTTATGGAAAAGGTTTCTGGAAAAGTCATTCCAGGTTGTTCAAACGCAAACAATCCTTACCATGAATGTACTGATATATGTGTTGAGAGATTACACTCTGGAGATGTTTACAAGAAAGAGAAGAAGCTTTTTGGTAGAAAACTTGTTTTTTTTTTATTCTTGTTGTTCATAAAGAAGAGTGTTTAAACATGTTTTTGTGTTGTGTTGTGTTAGGAGCGTTTGGTAAGAGAACTCCAAGCAGAGATACTCCACCAAGTACTCCTGGTCATGGAAGCAGATCACCTCTGGCCAGCTATTTTGGCAAGAAGAAGGTTGAGTCAGAGAGTTCATCTTCAAATGATTTCAATAATGGTAACTTCTTGAGTCGGCTTTCCCCGTTACAAGAACCCAAGAATCATGTCGATTCGCTTCCTGGCTCGCCTTCTTTGGCTTTATATTCAGGAGGAGACTATTTTGCAAAGAGGGTAAGGCTGGTCCTTACTTGAACTCTCTTGTTTTTGTTCATGTTGGTTTACTAATAAGTCATGTTTTGGTGTTTCTAATAGACTGATCTGCGAGATGAGGACGAAGATGTGTCACCAAAGCCATTTGGTACTCATCCTAAGACACCTGAACACCCTCTTCGGACGCCTCAGCGTAGGCCCCGTACACCCCAACACTACCAAGAGGAAGACCCTATATCACTAGAAACTAGACCGAGGACTCCTGAACGCGGATTCAACAACTCTGATACTAGGCCAAGGACACCCATACATGAGTCTGCTGCAACTGGAAGAAGGCCGAGGACTCCTGAACATCGATACAACACCTCTGAAACTAGGCCAAGAACACCCATACATGAGTCTGTTGCATCAAAACCAAGGCCGCGGACTCCTGAACATCAATACAACACCTCTGATACTAGGCCAAGAACACCCATACATGAGTCTGCTGCATTGGGAAGGAGGCCCCAAACACCAGAAACTAGGCCAAGAACTCCTGAACACCGATCTACCACCGCTGACACTAGGCCGAGGACACCCATACATGAATCTGCAGCGACGGGAAGGAGGCCCCAAACACCAGAAACTAGACCAAAGACTGGAGAAAATAGAGGGAGAACAACTGAGTTCATGGCAAGATCTCCCGGGACAAGGTCCATGACTCCAGAACCTCAACCTACCTACTTTGAATCATTATCAAGAACTCCAAAACAACGGTCCAAGACGCCAGAACCCAGCCCTAGGATTCCGCAAACTCAGCCCATATCCCACAGATCCCTTGACAGCACTACTCTTCAAACGCCTCGGACAGTTGAAACTAGGCCTAGGACGCCAGAGCACCAGCGCAGAACAGTTGAGACAAGGCCAATAATACAAGAAAGTAACCTAAAGACTGAAGTCCATAGAGGAAGGTCACCTACTCACAGGGAAAAGATCTCACAGACTCAACACACTCAGGCCTATAATTATCTTGGAAGCAAGCCTGAGTCAGTATACATTGACAAAGACGACGAATCAGTTCTACTCTTTCCAGAACTTCTTTTATCACCTCAAGATGAGCCACCCTCTAGTCCTTATACGGTACTGTTCTTTTCCTCTCTACCTTCACATCTTCATATTTCTTCAAATGCTAATGAAAGTTTTGTTCTCTTACCTCAGACCAACTGCCGCAGCTGCTACGAAACGCCCACTAAACAGGAAGAACAGAGCATAGATGATTCCGCGAGCACAGACGACGAGAAATTTTCATTTGTGGATGATCAAGAAGATAAATCTACTTGGATTTACTCTGAAATCACAAATAAATCTGTATGTGTATATATATCTCTTATGATCTCATGGATTTCATCTTAAAAGCTCCTCATTGACACAACTGTTCTACTTGTATGTTGCAGCCGTCCCGTGAAACAAGAATGGAACAAGATAAAGCGAACAACGAGCCTCCAGAGCTATCAGATGAATCTCAAAGCTTCAGCACTGAAGAGATCTCTCACATGAAAAGATTAGTAGTTAAGAAGAATGAAACAAGGGATGATGAGATACAGTCAATTCTATCTGAGTCTTATGTTTCTGTAGGAGACTACAAGGTCAAAGCTAGTGTCGCAGCCACTCTAAAACACATTCTTGAAAAGCACGGTGACATTGCGTCCGCATCCAAACTACATTCGCTTGCCACACGATCTCATTACCTAGACATGCTTGCCTCTTTGGTTTTCGAACTCCAGACCACTCCCTTAGAACATCTCAGGGAAAGCCGTTTGGTTGAAATGGTAGCGATTGTTAAAGACGTTGAGTCTGTGAAAATCAAAGTAGGTTGGCTCAAGCCTGTCCTAGAAGAGATTGTAGAGGCGGTGAAGCATTACAAAGAACATAAGGTGAGTGTAGTGAAGAAAGATGTGTGGGAAAGGGATGTGTTACTTGCAAGACAAGAAATGGAGAAAGAGATTACAGAGCTGAGGGAAAAGGAGAAGAAGATGAAGGAGTTGAAAGAGACAATGACTGAGAAAGCTGGTAAATTAGGAGATATTGATATGAGAAGAGCTCATCTCCATAAGAGCTTTGAGTTTCTAAGTTCAAAGGTTGATAAGTTTCAAGGGAAACCTCTTCTTCACGGCATCTTATGACCAAACTAAATTCATTTGTTCATGCTTTTGTAATAAAACGGATTGTTTTTGAAAACTAATATATTATTTAAGAAAAGAGAAACCATCAATTATAGTTTATTAAATAAAATTATATTAATTTTTAGTTAGACATGAATAATATTTTGTTATTAAAAGTTATTTTTTTTTTTAATTAGGATTGAGTATTTAGCAATGTTTTTAAACCAGACCCGGACACTAACCCGAGTTACTTTCTGGGTCATTGGATTATTGGATCGATCGCAGATTAATCTAGATCAACCGCAAAATAATAAATATATACATATATAATATATATAATTATGATAAAAATAAATTACTTAAACATCATAACATGAAAAATATTTATAATATAATATAATTTTTTTAAATTAGAAATATATTACAATAAATTATTGTAATAGAAAATATTTGAATTATTATATTTCACTAATTTATTATTATATTATATAGAATATTAATAAAAATTATAAATAAAGTAAAAAATAAATAAGTAGTTTATTATTTTTGAGTCAGAAAAATATAAAAATAATCATATATACATATTTAAAATTTTTAACAGTTATAAAACAACTACACAATATTACTTTATCTTTAAAATTAAGTATTTTATAAGTACTATAATTTTTTTTAAATAATAATAAAAAAATATTTTGAAATTTTGTTGACCCATGCCGGATTGACCTAATAACAATTATTTTTGGATTTTTTCCAGTTTTTAAATTACCTGTTTTACTATGACACATAAACGGTAAAAACGTCTTGGATTAACCTATCCGGGTCTCAAAACATTGGTAATTAGTGTTTGATTTTTATTGTTTAGAGTTTAGAAATTTAGTTTAAGAATTAGGATTAGGATTGAGTTTTTAGTATTTGAGTTAAATATTTATTGTTTAAGGTTTAAAATTTTGATTTAGGGATTATAATTTAGTATTTAAAGTTTAGAGTTGAGTATTTAGTGTTTGAATTTAATATTTATTTTTTAAGATTTATGTAAAATCTACAAAATAAAATTTAATTTCTAATTTAATTAAGTTATTAAATAGTAATTTTGTTCTAAATCAATGTTAATGGTATTTGTGAAATAAAAAGTAAATTTAGTGGTATTTAAGAGAATTATCCTTTTAAAAATTTACAATAAAAATGAAGGTTGGACATTCGGGTAAGCGGGTCGGATTTGGGTATATCGGGTTTAAGAGGCTAATATCTAATAAAATAATTTTGTCGGATTCGATTCGGATTTAAACTCAGATATGGATCGATTTCGGATATGAAATTATTTTTTAAAAAAGTTTAATTTAAAAAAA
Source organism: Leavenworthia alabamica (assembly GCA_000411055.1). NCBI lineage: Eukaryota > Viridiplantae > Streptophyta > Magnoliopsida > Brassicales > Brassicaceae > Leavenworthia > Leavenworthia alabamica. Next base: position 35,316 of record KE158068.1, read on the forward strand.
ATTAAATAAATCTTTACAAATATAATTAAAATTTTTTAAATAATTTATTTATTTGTAAATATAATTAGATTTCAGATTTTAAACAACGGGTTCGGATTCAGATACAATTTTTTCGAGTTTAAGAATGTAGCACCCAATAAAATAATTCTTTTTGGATTCAAATTCTAATACAAATAGTATTTTTCAGATCGATTTGGATAGGTTATTTTGGATAGGTTTTTTTTGCCCGAGACTTTTTGAAATTTATAAACTCTAATATCCCTAGGTTTTAGGAATGTTAGGTAAGATTTATATAAATCTACTAACATTACGTTTATTATATTATATATAAATTTATACTCACATAACAAGAACAAACAAAGTCTTTGGAAGAGGCCGACAAAAAAAAAAAAAAAAAAANACGATGAAGATGAATAGTGTTAATGGAGAAATAAATTATTTTTTTTGGATAGAGCGTTTGTTTATGTTTCTATTAGTCATCTTCCCTACACACTTATTAAATTTCATCGTTCCTATAATTTTCCTCACTAGTATTTGTACAATACTTCTCTTCTTCGCTTGCCCTAATCTCTTACACGTTGGACCTTATGTAAGTATATTATATATTCTCACTTGTTCAAACTAGTAACCTAACTTGATATATTGATTTGTTTGGTTAGGGTATTGGAGGAATCTGGTTGTTTCTATTAGATCGCTCTACGTTTTACTTAGCCTTTGAGTATTTTAAACTATTGGCTGGTGGCTTTGACCTAGCTTTCCTTTGGCGTCTTACTATGTTCCTCTCCATCTTGATCCACTCTATTTACATCGTTGAGCATTTTCTTAGATCTCTACCTTGTTCTCCTCAACCTCAGAATAATGAGACTCTTGGTAATTATGTATATATATATATATGAACATGTATACCAGTCTAGAATTTAGGGCTGGACAGTGGAGTTGGTGGAGACAAGGATCCAGCAATGGGAGGAGGACAATGCTGACTATCTTGCTTCCCTCCCTTTCTTATATCATTAAGATTACATTGTTTCTTTCTTTTCTTGTGTTATTTTGTTGATTTGATAACTAGATTCTCCTAGGATAAATAAATAATTACTGTTGGGCTAAGTTGTTTTTTACTATTTTACTTTGCAACCTAGGTTATTAGGGGTAGCTATATAGATTGTAAGGAGTGAAAGAATAATAGACATCTAGCGAGTGACCTCAATTTTAAAAGCCTTTTTCAAATCCAACTCCTAGAGGATGAGGAATCTTGATCCCATAATAGATGTTCACCTAAAATATTTGATTGAGTTTTGAAAAAATATGTTAATCGGGCGTAACGAGTAAAAACTGGTTACGGGTGTTTTGTTAATTAATAATTGGAGAATTGAGTAAATTGAGTTATGAGTCTTTGTGTGTGTTGAGTGTTGAATGTTGTGTGTAAATTGAGTATTAAAATCCGATTAATAATAATGAGTAATTGACAGAATCGCATATCTAAATAACCGAATAGACGATAATTGGCCACTCAATATTTATCAAATATTGATTGCGTCTTCGCATGCAAAGTAAAGAAATGATTTTGAAGCTCTTGAGATTGGAGCTGAGGGATGACTTACCAGATTTGTTTTGAGTCATTGAGGGTGTTTTTTATTTATTTGAGAACTTAGAAGTGTATAAGTGAATTTGAGAATATTGATCATTTGAGAATATTGAGTATTTAAGATAATAATTGAGTCTATGAGAATTTGATTAATTTAATTTAGAATTAATTAAAGTAGTTGAGTTTAAATAAAAATGACACAAACTAGCTGTTAAAAATTGAGAAGAGATATTTAAGAAATCTCAAGTACTAAAGCAATTTAAATTCACACAGTTGTCTAAGATGAATATAATTTCAATCTCAAAATGTTTTGGAAGTTAGAAAATTTTATTTCAAGAGAAAAAATAATAATTATTATCCAATAGATAATAAAAAATGCAGACTGCTGTTCTTGAGAATTTTTTAAGATATCTCAAGAGATAAACCAATCTAACTTCACACAACTCCTCTAAGATGAATAAATTTCAATCTCAGAGTTTCTAGAAAGTTAAAAGGAGTTATTTCAAGAGCAAACAAAGAATTTTTATTTGGAGAAGAAGAACAGTAAAATCTGAGTAATTTGAATTTTGAAAATAGATCTCTTGAATCTAAGGTTTCTTGAGCCTAAGAATGATGCGGAAGCTTGGATTATTATGTTGAAGATGCAAAAGAGAGCTAGAGAATAGAGAAAAACTTCAAGAAATGCATATGAAGATTGTGAACATTGTTAGTGACGAAAATAAAAGATTTATGCGTTTTGTTTTTAAAAATCCTGAGAAAGAGAATGATGAAATCAAAAGCTGGATCTTGTTTATGGATCAATGATCTGATACCATGTTAGTTTTCAGAGATTAAGATTTGATGAGTTTATTTTGATGTAATTCAAAATAAAACTCAGAAAAAGAATTGAGAGAGTTTAGAGTATAAGAATAAGAGCTTAGAGATTTTATTATCTCTCTTGTTAATATTTCTTTGTGTTACAACTAATATTTATATATTACAATTCAAAGGAGTGATAAGAGAAGAGAGAGTGCAAGTGGACTTCAATCTTCATATCATCCCTTGATTATTCTTTGGGCTTTATGTTCTGCTTGTATTATTGTTGCTTTATTAATATGTAAGATTATTTCATGTTTGTAGTGAATAATTTTAATATGTTTTTTTGTGAACCAGCGATGAAAATCGGTATTTTTCGTGGTTTTTCAGTTATTAGTGTTATTTTATTATCAATCTATTAGACACACTCATATTTTTGTTTTATCATGTTTTCTTATTTCATCAAATTAGAATATAGTAAAAATTTCTCAAAACTTTAATTTTCTATATTTTTTTCTCATACATATTAATATAACATCATTCAATGTATTATTATATTATCACTTAAATTAATGGTGAAATAAATGAAAGTTTTCGGTTTTTTGGCTTATTCGGAATTCAAAAATTCTACCAAATTAAACAGAACAAAATTTCCGCATTATTTGGTTTAGTTTTAATTTTATTCGGTTCGATACACTGATAAATTTTTTTTTGAATGTAATCCAAAATTTCGGTTTATTCAAAAAAAATTACACAATTTTATCCAATAATTACATCAATGTTTTCCGAGTTTTTTTTGGTTATTAGTATTATTTTATTATAAATCTATAAGACGCATTTAGCTTTTTGTTTTATAATATATCATCTTATTTCAAAATATTATAATGTAATAAAGATTTGTCACAATTTATATATATATATATATATATAAATATATATATATATATTTTCTCATACATATTAATTTTAAAATCATTTAATACATTATTACATAATCTCTTATATTAATGGTGTAATAAAACAGGTGGATTTTCAGTTTTCGGCTTATTGAAATTCAAACATTCTACCAAATTAAACCAAACAAAATTTTCAGGTTACTTGGTTGGATTCTAATTTTATTTCGTTCGGTCCTCTAATAAAAAACACTTCTGAATTCAATTCAAAATTTTGTTTTATTTAAAAAAATTATATAATTTTAACCAAAAAATGAACTAGATCGATATTTTAGAGTTGTTTCAATTATTACTGTTATTAGACACACTCTTCCTTTTGTTTTATCATATGTCATTTTATTTAATCAAATTAAAATGTAGAATGTAATATATTATTACATAATCTTTTAAATTAATTGTGAAATAAAGCTGTTGGTGGTTGACTGTGACCTTTGCCACCTGGTGAAGGTCCACTCCTATTAATTCGATAGATTATATCCGTCGATATATTTGGTGGTGACGGTGAATCGTGATCAGAAAGCTCAATATCATAAACTCCATCGATGTCTCCGATGACCGATGAACTCAAACTTCTTGCATGAACATAAGGTTTAAGATATAGAGAACATATAACAATGACTATGACAAAAGTTGTTGGGGATGAGAGAGCCATGTATATAAAATGAGGTGAAGATGATTTAATTAACACAATGGACATAACATTATGCATGTGAGTTTATATATAATAACTTATGGTTTTCTCATTTATTATTATTTTTGAAATATTTGACTTGTCAAATAAAACAGGTCAAATATTTGACTAGACAAATCTGACAGGTCAAATATTTGACTAGTTAATATATATATATATTTGACTATTAAAATATATTTAACAAATAATAAATGAGATAACGGTCAGAAATATCAATACTTTTAAATTTGACAACTATAAAATTTTATATTTTTTTTGTTTTAAATATTTATTTTATTAGTTGACTTCTTTTTAAATTGCTAAGTTTTAGTTGACTAGATAATTTGGACCGGTCATTAGCTCGTGTAACCAAATCTGAAATAACTCAAATCAAATAAAAATCTGAAAAACCAAATCCAAAATTCAAAAAAAAATCTGAAAATCCAAAAAAAAATCTGAAAAACCGAATAATTTTAAGAATTCAAAAACCAATAAACAAAAAAATATGGAAAACCCCTAAAAACCAAACCTAGAAATAAAAATACCAAAAAATTCGTATATAATTCGGTTTATTTAGGATAAACAAAAAAAACAAAATCCGAATCCAAAAACGAACCGAAACAAAAAAATATTTAATTCATAAACAGATCGGTTTTAGCACCTAAATCAATTCGGTTTTGATTCAGATTTTTTAGATCAGTTTTCAGATTTTGGATTCAGTTTCGGATTTATGCCTATTCCTAGTCTAGATAGTTATTTTATGGGTTGTTTCTTTGATGCAAATGTTTGTTGTATTTGATTAACTTTGGAATGAAGGTGATGTCTCCAAGGAAGTGGAGAACATGATAGTGGAAGAATGGAAGAAGATGATGATGAAATGTATAGAGGACATGATTACTTCAGGTCTTGAAACTCAAAAAAAAAAGAATGGGCATTGATTCTTGATGAGATGAATAAAGATGGGAAGAAGACGATGATAAAACTTTATTGTATAATTTGCTCACAACTTGGAACTTTGAGAGACAAGATGCGACTCAATGTTGATGAGATCTGGCAAGAGCTTCTAGATGAGCTTAGATCTAAAGTTGCTGAGGATATCAAACCGTCAAAACATGATTTCAATAAAGAGGTCAAATCTGTGGCTGACCAAGTGCATGATACCTACCTTGTAATGCAAGAAGCCAATTTTATTGCCCAAGAAAAGAGACAAGTGATAAGAGGAGAGGATGTTGAAGGATTTGTTGAGCTTAGGGAGAAAGTGCAGCAAATGGCTGTAGAGGCAGAGATTGCAGCAGAGGAGCTCTGACACGTTACATCGGAGTTGGTTGAGGCAGGGATCTAGGCATGGGAGGAGGACAATGCTGATTATTCGGTTCGGTTTTTATTTTATTCGGTTCACTTCACTAATAAAAAAATACGTTTGAATTCAATTCAAAATTTTGGTTTACTCAGTTTATTCAAAATATTTTACACAATTTTAACTAAAAATCTAATGAAATCAGTTTTTTGGAGTTTTTTGGTTATTAGTGTTATTATACAGTGTTATCAATCTATAAGACACACTAAGGTTTTTGTTTTATCATATATCATCTTATTTCATCAAACTAGAATGTAATAAAAACTTGTTACAAACTTTAAAACTTTATATCTATTTTTCTCATATATATTAATCTTAAAATAATTTAATACATATTATTATATAATCGCTTAAGTTAATGGTGTAATAAAACAGGTGGATTTTTAAGTTTTCGGCTTATTGAAATTCAAACATTCTACCGAATTAAACCGAACAAATTTTTCAGGTTACTTGGTTTGATTTTAATTTTATTTAGTTCGGTCCACTAATAAAAAACTTCGGAATTCAATTCAAAATTTTGTTTTATTCAAAAAAATTGCATAATTTTAACCAAAAAATGAACTAGATCGATATTTTAGAATTGTTTCAATTATTAGTGTTATTAGACACACTCTTCCTTTTGTTTTATCATATGTCATTTTATTTAATCAAATTAGAATGTAGCACAAATTTGTCACAAACCTTGAATTTATATAAATATATATATATATATATATATGTACATATATATATATATTTATTTTTTATACGTATTAATCTTAATATCATTTAATATATTATTACATAATCTTTTAAATTAATGGTGTACTAAAGGTGGTGGTGGTTCGCTGTGACCTTTGCCACCTGATCCAGGTCCACCCTTATTAATTTGATACATTATATCCGTCGATATCTTTGGTGGTGATGGTGAATCGTGATCAGAAAGCTCAGGATCATAAACTCCATCAATGTCTCCGATGACCGATGAACTCAAACTTCTTGCATGAACATAAGGTTTAAGATATAGAGAACATATAACAATGAATATGACAAAAGTTGTTTGGGATGAGAGAGCCATGTAAATAAAATGAGGTGAAAGATGATTTAATTAACACAATGGATATAACATTATGCATGGGAGTTTATATATATACTAGATTTGTACCGCGGGTCAATTATTTTTTTTTTATAAATTATAGATTTTATTTAATTCATATATATATATATAT
>KE158069.1:0-10727 GCA_000411055.1 Leavenworthia alabamica
GTGGACATATCAAACCTTTGCTTAGTGCGTGACTAGTCTTGCCGTGATCAAACAGAAGTTTAGATGCTCGGATTCTATGTCATTAGTTACCATAGCTGCGGAAGTAGTATGGCGAGTATGTTTTGTTTGAGTCCGATGCGGTTTAGAAATGCACCTGAATAGTAGTTGAGTTCCGGAAACCTATATCCAAGTCCCTAGTGCCTAGTGTTTTCTCATTCTGTTTCCAATCGTTTTTGTTGATATCATTTTAGTTTGATACAGAACACATCTATTAACCAAACTTTGTTTTAGCTTAGACTTTAAACTTAACAAATTATTGTGTAGCCTTTGCTTTCCCTGTGGATTCGATACCCTTTGTACTACTGTATAGGCTGTGCACTTGCAGTTTTCCTAAGGTTAAAACCTGTCACATCAACATAATCCAAAACTCATCCAGCAATGCATCCATCACTGTTTTGGGTTCTATTGTCGAGAAAAAACACGCAAAGTGAATCATTTCTCTGAAATTGATGTTCACTCCTCGTGTGACCCTTTTGTCAAGAGTGATTGCGATGTACTTGCACCTCTGTTGAAGCCTGTGTTTCGTGATCTGTTTTCTGATTAATATCTTCGACATCGTCCAAGCTTATTACATCCACAGTTGAAACAAATTAAGTGTTATGCTGTGTACCTTCAGGTAACTCCTCACTTAGCTCACTGATTGTTACCCCTGACGAAACACTATATTCATCAAAGACAACATTTACCGAAAGTTCTACCATTCTGGTTCTCTTGTTATACACTCGATAAGCAACACTGTTTACTGAGTAGCCCGAAAATATTCCTTCATCACTTCGGGCATCAAATTTTCCCAGCTGATCCTTGTCAGCCAGAATATAGCATGTGCAACCAAATATGTGAAAATACCCAAGATTCGGCTTCTTACCTTTCTAAATTTCATAAGGTGTCTTGTTCACTCCCACCCTTATATACACCCGGTTGATTACATAACATGCAGTATTGATAGCTTCAGTCCAGAACTTCTCAGGAACATGATTAGCATGTATCATTGCTCTAGCTATATCTTGAAGAGTACGGTTCTTCCTCTCAACTACTCCATTTTGTTGAGGTGTCCTAGGTGCTGAGAACTGGTGAGCTATACCATGTGTGTGGCAAAACTTCTCAAAGATAGCATTCTCAAATTCTCCTCCTAATCGGTCCTTTCACATTTTGAAGTTGTAAAGCAAGTATCCGAAAACTTTCAAAAAGTTTCAGACTTGTCTCGAATGAATCTAACCCATGTGAATCGAGAATAGTCATCAACTAACACAAAGACATACCTTTTCCCTGTATAACTTTCAGTTCTCATAGGACCCATGAGATCCATATGTATCAGGTCAAGTGCTTGCTTTGTTTGCACATCTTGAATCCTCTTATGTTGCACCTTAGTTTGCTTTCCTTGGCTACAAGCTCCACATACAAATTTGTCAATCCTTTTTAGTGGTGTTACACCACGGACTAATTTATGTCCAATCAGATGTGACATACTACGAATATTCATATGTCCCAGTCGCTGATGCCACATGTTTGACTTATCTGTGACAACACTTAAACATCTGTTTTCATTTTCCCACATGTAGCAATTATTAGATGTTCGTATACCATTAAGTATCACTTCGTTTGCTTCTGACTTGACCCAACACTTAGTTTTATCAAACATCACAGTCAATCCTTCGTCACACAATTGACTTACACTAATGAGATTCGCATTCAGCCCTTGAACATAGTAAACATTTGCTATGTAAGGCCTGGATAAAGTGCTCATTTTTCCTTTTCCCATGATCTTTCCTTTGGCTCCTCCTCCAAAATTAACTTTGCTTTCTTTGACTTCAGTATATTCTTCAAGAATATCTCGATTCCCAGTCATGTGTCTTGAGCATCCACTATCAAAATACCATGTTTGAATTGGTAAGTGACGTTAGTCCTAACATTTTTCCATCCCTTGGTCTCTCTTCAGTAGTATATGTTTCTATGAAGCCACACATAGCAAGTGTTTTGTTGTTTTCATTCCTGAAACTTCCTCTGATGTGACCATATAGCTCATTCTTCATTATCCAAACCCTAAACATATTATCAAAATGTTGAAATACCTTCTTTTGATGCACCAATCTCTTCACCAAGTTCTTGAAATGAACACATTTCTTCCTCAAATGTCCTGATTTTCCACAATGAAAACAAGATCTTTCTGAAGTTGTGTATCTATCTGGATGGTATGACATGTCTTGGTGATTATGACTCTGAATCGTATCTTTTGTTATGGACACACTGTTGACTGTTTTCTCTTTGACAAAAACAGTATCATGTGATGAAGATTTTCCTTGATAACTAAGACCATAACTTGTTTTGTCCGTTCGTCCCATTGCAAGTATCTTGTTAAGATCTTTAGTACCACTGTTCATCATAAAAATCTTTTTGTTTGTATCATTCAGTTCTGTTTCCAACAGACTTTTTCTCCTTTCCTCAAGTAAAAGTTTATGTTCTAGATCTTCATTTTGGCTTTGGAGCTCCATCTTTTCCTTGATTAGTTTCACATTTTCCAAACTCATCTTTATCCAATTATCGTACAGCGTTTTAAACTCTTCTTGTATGTATCTGGTTTCATCTTCAGACTCACTGTCATACACCTTCTCAGTTTGAAACTCCTTGTTTACCCCGTTTTCTGTTGCTGATTCATTATCAGATGAGTCACTATCTTCTGTAATGATTACAAGAAATGCACAGTAACCAGTGATTGCACTTAATCCTGTTACATCATTATCCTCCAAGTCTGAATCTGATTCACTTTCACTAAATCCCATGTAGGATTTATTCTTTCCTTGTTGGTCGGTCACACACTCAGCTTTAGTGTGTCCAAATCCTTTGCATCCAAAACACTGAATTCCTTTCTTCTTGAGATTTGGGCAGTCTGCTTTAAAATGTCCTAATCCTTGACTTTCATGACACTTCTGCTCTGTCTTCTTGCTGTTTCGATCACTCTCACCACTTGAGTTGTTGTATGACTTCCTGTTAGTTTTGTTGAAACGCTTCATTGTTCTATCAAACTTCTTAACCATTAAACTCATTGTAGTCTCCAGTTCTTGTATTCTTTGCTTGTCCTCTTACACAACTAAAGCAATACCTTTCGGAGTTGTACATGTTATTCTTTCCACTTCCATTTCATGAGCTTTAATCATACCAACAACTTCACTAAATTTCATGTGATCAGTGTCTAGCGCTACATCCATGGCTGATAAATGAGCATCAAATTTACTGGAAAGACATCTCAATAATTTTTTCACAAGCTTTTTTTATATATATTTTTCTCTAAAACATTTGATTCACTTGCAATGACATTTATTTTAGCACTGAATTCAGTTACCTTTTCTCCTTCTTCCATGCATAAATTTTCAAATTTACTGGCCAAAACATCTAATCTGCTTCGTTTCACACTTGTTGTTCCTTCATGAAGTAACTGTAACTCATCCCATACCTCTTTTCCTGAGGTATAATCTTGGATTTGTTTAAATTGATCATCATTCAACGTGCTCATGATTGCATAGACTGCTTTTGCATTCATCTTGGATAAACGTTTTTCATCATCAGTCTATAGCTCCTTGTCTTTTACTACCCAGGTTCCATCTTCTCCTCTTGCCATTGGTTCTGTCCATCCTTTTTCCACTGACGTCCAAGCATCCTCATCAATACTTCTTATGGCGTACCTCGTCTTCACCTTCCAGTTGCCATAGTTGTGATCGTTGAGGTATATGCCCCTTAGTTGTTCCCGAACTGAGTCTATTATATGTCTCAGGATCTTCACCTGTTATTGAGTTAACAACTCGGTTCAGATGTCTGCTATGATACCAAATGAAAAAGTAGAATTTACTCAGTTAAACAAATATAAGACACAGTGATGTTTGTTTCAATACTTTATTAGAAATATCAAGATGTTGATACACTCTTGAAGGTGTTTACACGATTAACTCACTTAATCGAAACCTAGAATTTCTAATCTCTCAATATTAAACAGTCTCTTAATGATGTGTTTTCTTTCTCTCGGAAAACTGGTGCCTATTCTCGATCTCTAGTTGCTTATTTATAGTCTACTAGAATCTTAATAGGTTTAAACCAATATCCTAAAGATACTCTTGATTTGTTATGATACTCTTAAGATTGTGGAACTTGATATGGTTTAATCCTTTCTTAATCTTAGAGTCTCTAACTGATCGCCACATCATCTTCATCCTTTAAGATATTCTTCGTCAACTTCAACTCCTAGTTTCCAGCCGGTTTAACTCCTCTTCCAACTTCAACGGTCACCTAATAGAAATAGATACGATTCTATTTCAGCACCTTAAATGTGTCTACACTTTCAGTTAATTCCACATGCATGCAAATGAGTTATACTAAAATATCACAATCTTTTAAAAATAATAAAATAAAATAAAATAAAATATCACAATCACAATCTTCCCAGTTGCGGAGTTAATTCCACATGCATGCAAATGCCTTGAAATAAAAAAAATCACAATCACATAAAGTATATAGGCTTGTCATTTTGATAATATATAATTCATTGGAATATAATTTTAGCTTTTAGGTTATTCCGTGATCACTTACAATATATATAATTTAATGGGGAACATACAATTGGATTGTAAATGTATACGTATAGTCCAAAAATGGAATATATGATTGATTAATAATGAGCCTCTCTGCAACTGCAGAGAGTCCAAAATCATTATTCAATGACCATGTAGAACCTATACACTTTTCTATAGCAATTTGCATATCTCTAGATTTTAATTTAGATTTGGTAATTTGAAAATATCAAATAATTGAGTTAAAAGTTTATATATAAACTGAAAAAATTTAAGTCAGCCCATCACCAAATTAAGACTCCAATATATACATTAATTTTTTTTAAATATTATCTTTGAGTAAACGATCTTAAATGTTAAAACGTAATAAATGAACCCATCCCATCATCCAACCAATCATCAACACTCACATTCTCATATTTATATATATACGATCATACAAAGAGACTAAACATGTACGTTCCTCTCTAGCTAAACAGTGAGTAACATTACTTTATTAAACTCATACATATATTGTAATAAACAGTGAGCAAATACAACACATCGAACCATGGAACACGCAACAAGAACTCTAGTTATAACCATTATGATAACCTTGCTAGGGTTTGGAAGCTCAGATCTGGCTCAGGACAGAGACGAATGTACAAACCAGCTGTTAGCAGTCTCAACTTGTCTTCCGTACGTGGGAGGAGATGCCAAAGCTCCAACAAAAGATTGTTGTAAAGGGTTTGGTCAAGTAATAACAAAGAGTGAGAAGTGTATTTGTATATTAATAAAAGACAAAGATGATCCTGAACTTGGTCTCAAGTTCAACGCAACCTTAGCCGTTCATCTTCCCACCATGTGTCATATATCGGCTCCTAACATCACCGACTGTATTTGTAAGTCTCTCTCTGTATATATTGATAACTTTAAAGATTATGGAACTTGTTTTGATTATTAGTTATAAGGACAGAGATCTATTTATATATATGTACATAAATATTATTACTCTCTTATCTTTTCAGTTTTCGTGATTTTAATATAATTTTAGAGACATATGAGGTGATCAGGATTATTATGGATCCTTAGTACAATATTCATCATTTTCAAGATATAGATTATGAAGTTTTTTATTTATTTATTTTTGATAAAATTATGAAGTATTTTTCATTTTAGTTGGTACACCATGCATACGGAAATGACAGTATCTTTGACAAAAATAATAATATATAATTTTGAAAAAAATACTTTACTAACTAGGAATTATAAAGTTTTTGTTAAAGTTTAAATTAATTTAGTTCATTTTTGTTTTTACGTATGATTTATGGAAAAGCACTTCTGCATATACCTAGAAACTCGACACTGGCTAAAGAGTTTGAGAGCTTAGGTAAAATTGAAGGAAACACTAACTCCACAGCTCCTTCACAAAATGTTAAAGGTAAATACTAAATAATTTCATTTAATTTGCTTAATTAATTAGTTAACTCCTTTTAATCGAATATACTCATTTTCATAACTATTTAATTAAATTATATGAAACATATATATACAGAGGGGCCTGCAGGAGGAGCAAAAAATGAATCTATGAAGAATAATGGATGGAAGAAGAAGAAGAGTTGGTTGGGTGTTGAGCTTTTAATATTTGCTATTTCTTTCATCTTCGTTTAAGTTATTACATCTCTTCACTTATTTAATGTTCCTTTGCTTTATATCAATATCATCATTTAAAACGTTCTCATTACATTTCATATAATATTATAAAGGCGTATAAATTACCATGAAGTGAAAATACATATATCCATGCAGCTCAGACACATGTTCTATATGATGTATGGTATATTAGTATACATGTAACTGTATTTTTATTTACATCTGTTATATACAACAAAGTCATATACAAGAAGCATATATAATTGGCTCTCTTTAATAAGTGACTTAAGAACCATCCTTCAAGGGTTTAAACGCAGCCAAAACAACAGCTACTTTGCATACAAGAAACCCCAAAGTCCCCACCACTATCTCCTTTGGTGTGACTACAAATGCATTCAGATCTCCTCCATTGTAACCTCTAACTGTTAAAACAGACACTCCTATGGCTAAAGCAAGGCTCATAACCGGAATCTTAAGTCCTCTTCCATTGGAGTTTACGGATGAAGAAGCTCCTTGTACTTGCAGTATGCCAGTATACTGATCTCTGTAGATGAAGCAAATAGAGAAACACCATTGTTCCACCTAATAAGAAAGCAATAGCGGATTTTTCGATAAAGAAAAGACCACCCACAAGGTCACTCCTCCAACTCTCCATTGACCTAAACATGAAAAATATCAAATAATTGAGTTAAAAGTGTAAATATAAACTTTTAAAAAAATTGTAAGTTAGCCCATCACCAAATTAAGACTCCAATATATGATACATACATTTAAAAAATATTATCTTAAATGTTAAAACTTAATAAATGAACACATCCCATCATCCAACCAATCATTGACACTCACATTCTCATATTTATATATACACGATAACAGGCCCGGCCCATTGTTGTATCAAAAAAAAAATTTAGTCTTAACATATTATTTTTGGGCCCCTAAAATATATTTTTTTGTACCCCTAAAATATTTTTCTAACATTAAATACCAAAAAAACATTTTTTGGTCCATGGGCGGAGACTTCTTTGCCACCCCTACAACCCCAACCCAAATGGGGAGGGCAAAGTGGGCGTCTACTAGGGGACCCAAAATTGAAGGGGCCCATTTTTTTTTGTTAATATTAATGAGTGATAAAAAATAAGGGTTATGTAAACAACTCATTTTTTCCAGATCTGGCTATCTATCTCTCTCTTTTCAATTTTTTCTTAATTTATTTTAAATCTGTTTAATTTTGTTTCCACTGTTTATTGATACTATAAGTATTTATATTATGTTTGATTTATTTTAGAATTTTAACATATGAATCTGAAATTTTGTTTAAAATGATTTATTTCTTATAAATTACTAGTTTTGATTTGTAGTCTGAAATTTAAAATTTAAAATTTTGTGAATCTGAAATTTTGTGAATTTGAAATGATTAGTTTTTGATTTATTAGTTTACTTTTTATGAATTTAAATTTTTTGTTTTGTACAAATTATTAATTGTTTATATTTGGTAATTTACAATTGTGCAGCATATGTAACACACAACATCGAACAAAGCTTTGGTAATTTTGATTTTCTTTAAGTCATATTATTTCATGACATCTGGATGTAAAAAAAGAAGAAAAAAAACAGATGAATTATTTGTTAAATCTCAAAAAGGTGTTTTAGATATATTTGTTCAAAAACTAGATCCTAAGACCATCTCCAATGGTGAAACTCTTCATAGAGTTTTTAACAATACTTTAATAATAAATTTTACATCAATCAAAATTAAAAACTTTATTAAGAGATTTTAGTTTTCTAGTCTTCAACAGTAGAACCTTATTACAGTTTCTTAAGAAGAAGAAGACACACTGAAAAAGGTGATGCATTTAATGTTTTTATTTTTATTTTTTTTAATTAAATTAAAACTAGCCAATCATAATACAACAAATAGGGGTTCTAAAAAATTTCTTAAAGTTCCTAATTAAGAAACGTTTCTTGTTGTTAACCATTTTTATAATTTAATTTTATTTTATTTTAAGTTAAGAACTCCTCCTAGAAACTCTTTAAAACCTCTGTTGGAGATGCTCTAATGTTTCTCAATCAACTGAAAATGTTAATGATAATGACAACAATGATCATGTTTCTTCTCACTTAAATAAGGATAAAAATGTGCCAAATGATAGTCTTAGTCCTTTGAATAACATTGATAGTTCTAGTCGTTTGAGTGAACATGATGATTATGTGTTAAATAGATATTTGATCGATATTTATGATCCTAGATATTGGGAAAATCATGACACTAAAATGAGAGATACATTAGTTGAACATGAACCTAAAAGAAAACAGATTTTGGTGTTTCCTCTTGATAAAAATAATAGACATTTCTCATATGATTTTATTCTAGAAAATTGAGTAATGGAGAAACTTGTGATAGAAATTGGTTAGTTTATTCAACTCATGTGAATAAAATATATTGTTTTTGTTGCAAGTTGTTTAAAACTAGTGGTTACTTAAGTGTTTTTGCAAATAATGGGTATAATGATTGGAAACATCTTAGTGAGAAGCTTAAAAATCATGAGAGAAGTGTAGATCATATGTTTAATATGAAAACATGGAATGAGCTGAAAATTAGATTTGGAAAAAATCAAACTATTGATAAGAATTGCAAAAAGAAATTGCAAAAGAAAAAGAACGTGGAAACTTGTTTTAGTTAAAATTATTGCTGTTGTAAAATGTCTTGCTAAAAAAACATAGCTTTTCGTGGATCAAATGAGAAATTATACCAAGATAGTAATGGTAACTTTCTAGGAATGATTGAATCTATTGCTGAATTTGATTTGGTAATGCAAGATCATATTAGACGTATTCAAAGTAAAGAAATACATTGTCATTATCTTGGTAATAAAATCCAGAATGAGTTAATTTATGTTTTGGCTCATAAAGTTCAAGTATCTATAATTAACATCATTAAAGAGGCCAAATACTTCTCCATCATTCTTGATTGTACACCGGATGTGAATCATCAAGAGCAGATGACTTTAATAGTACGATGTGCAATAGTTTTAGATAAAAAAGTAAAAGTTGAAGAGTACTTTTTAGAGTTTTTAGTTGTAGAAGATACATCCGGATTAGGCTTTTTTGATAAATTAATAGATGCTTTAAAATCTTTGGATCTTGATGTTAGAAATGTGAGATGCCAAAGTTATGACAATGGTTCTAATATGAAAGGAAAACATCAAGGTGTTCAAAAAAGATTACTTGACATTAATCCAAAAGCATTATACATGTCATGTTCTTGTGATAGTCTTAATCTTGTGGTTAGTGATATGACACATTCTTGTGTGAAAGCTATTTTTTTTTGGAGTTTTGCAACTTATATATGTATTGTTTTCTAGTTCTGCAAAAAGATGGAAAATTCTCTTTGACCATGTTCTCTACTTGACAGTGAAATGTTTGTCTAATACTCGTTGGGAAAGTCGTATCAAAAGTGTTAAAGCTGTTAGGTTTCAAGCTCCTCAAATAAGATTAGTTTTATTTGATTTATTTGAATCTTGTGATGATGCCATAACAAAAAGTGAAGCTGAAAGTTTAGTTAGTTCGCTTGAGAATTTTGAGTTTTTACTTGACATGACTATTTGGTATGAAATATTGTTTGTTATAAACACGGTAAGTAAGAGTTTACAGTCCAAATCTATTTGCATTGATAGTGCTTTAAGACAATTGGAAGGTATAATGTTGTTTTCAGAAAACTTTAGAAAAAAAGGATTTAATTCTTGTTTGAAAGTAGCTCAAGGTCTTGCAAGTGATATGAATATTGATCCTATATTTCTTTGTAAACGTCGTATTTTTAGAAAAAAACGATTTGATGAGAATGCTCAAGACGAAGAAGTATTATCCATTGAAGATGATTTTAGAATTAATTATTTTCTTGTTGTTGTAGATATGACAATTGGTTCAGTGAAAAATAGGTTTGATAAAATGACTAATTTTAAAAGTATATTTGGCTTTTTGTTTGATTCTTTAAAATTGAAGTCACTTGATCAAAATGAATTAAGAGAACAATGCATTAATTTTCAGAAAACATTTTCTCATGGTACTGTATCAGATGTTGATTTAGATAATTTTTACTCTGAATTGAAAGTGTTGCAAATGGTTTTATTAGATGTGCCAATGACACCTAGTGAAATGCTTGACTTTATTGAAAATATAGGATATTATCCTAATGTTTCAATTGCATATAGACTTCTTCTAACTACTCCTGTCACTGTAGCATCCG
Organism: Leavenworthia alabamica; assembly: GCA_000411055.1. Taxonomy (NCBI): domain Eukaryota; kingdom Viridiplantae; phylum Streptophyta; class Magnoliopsida; order Brassicales; family Brassicaceae; genus Leavenworthia; species Leavenworthia alabamica. The sequence continues at coordinate 10,492 of KE158069.1, forward strand.
CTGAGAGAACTTTCTCAAAGTTGAAACTATTAAAACACTAGTAAAAAAATTTCGTATAGCCACGACATAACCACGATTAGATTTTCATTTTCGTGGTTTTTGGTGTACATAGCAACGACTAGAAATCGTGGCAAACATAGCCACAAAAACAGCTACGAAGAAATTTCGTGGCCAGTATAGCCACGACTATGGCCACGAAGAAGAAACGTGGGAAGTATAGCTACGACATAGCCACG
>KE158070.1:0-35398 GCA_000411055.1 Leavenworthia alabamica
AAATATATTTTTAATAAAAAATGGTATTTATGTCCAAATAAAAAAATTAATGTAACTTTGTCCAAAAAACTATATTTGATGGTGTTGGAGGGAATTTTAAAATAATTTTTGTTTGATTTTAAAACAATAAAAGCCAAGCCAAGTGGAAATTTTGTTGACTAATTCTTTTTAATATTATCATTTATAGTTTATTAGATAAAATTATATTATTTTATTTAATTAGAAATTAACACAATTTTTTATTAAAATTATATTTTTAATTTAATGTTATACTTGATTATTTAATGGTTGAGTTTAGACTTGATTATTTAATGGTTGAGTTTATTTTTTTTATTGTTTGGATTGAGTATTTAGTGATTGAGTTTTGTATTAATTATTTATATTTTATGTAATTTCTCCAAAATAAATTCTAATTTTTAATTTAATAGAATTATTAAATGATAATTTTGTCTTTAGTATTTGTGAAAATTAAACTTAATTTAGTGGTAATTAAGAGAATTACCAATTTGAAATTTATAAAAAAAATTAAAAAAAAACTCTAACAAACTTTTAAACTTTATAATATTAAATAATCATCTTAATTTAATAATAATCTTTAAAATAAACATCCCTTAATGTCATTTAAGGGATGAATAAACAATAAAACCAAGTGGTCAACAAAAAAAACAATAAAACGAAGTGGAAGAAGAAGAGTTAACAGTAACAACGACAAACAGAACCAGGAAAAGCAGAAATAGGTTGACAACCACCACCTTTGTTCATAGAACAACCTTTAATACACATAGCTGCGCATCTTTCATCAGCTTCTTTTGTATCACATATTCCAAACTGTCTCTGATCATTACAACACATTGTTGATACACTCTCTGACAACACAACGTTTCTTGATTCAGTACCTTCATATATATACAAACGTGTTAATTATCACCTTTTAATGGATTTTTAAGAATTAATTATTACTAACCGCAAAGTAGAAGAGACAAAGCTAGGATTGCAAAAATAACGAACTTTGAAGACACCATCTTTGTTATGATTTTATAAATATACAAGTTGCTTCTTGAAGATGTGATGTATTTATACACATGTGCATGGAAATGTCATTTATTTGCATAGAGTAAAATAGTAAATATCAAAGATTTTATCAATAATTATATTATAATTGATTCATTACATCTCAAGAGTATCTAATCAACACTTATGAATTAGCTCATCATAAATATTATGTTTCTAAAAATGAGTTTCTTATTATATAGTTTGAAAATTAATAAAAAAATAAAGTTAAAGCGATATGAACGAATATGAACAAAAAAAGTCTTACCATGCACCGTACTACACTGTATAAATACCTTTTAATAGGATAAATATTCCCTTTAATAAATGATAAATATTCACACCTCGAACTTCTCATATCCCCAAATCGTTATCTCAAAATTAAAACAAAATTAGGGTTAGGGTTTCATTCCCTCCTTCGATTTCTAATCTCTTATAGCCGCCGCCATCAACGATGACAGGTAAAGCAAAGCCGAAGAAGCACACAGCAAAAGAGCTTCAGGCAAAGGCCGATGCAGCTTTAACGAATCGAGGCGGAGGAAAGGCTGGGCTCGCTGATAGAACCGGTAAGGAAAAAGGTGGACATGCTAAGTACGAGTGTCCTCACTGTAAGATCACAGCTCCGGATCTAAAGACGATGCAGATCCATCATGAATCAAAGCATCCTAAGTTACCTTATGAAGAGCCAAGGAATCTACATGAAGCTTTAGCTGCTCCTGAATCGTCTAAGCCTAAACCTGGTATAAGAGGAAGCCTTAAGAAGTGAAAATTTATTATCTTTTATGGGTGTTGTTTGATGTGATAATAATTATATAAATTGCGATTAATGATATGCTTAATAATGTCTTCTCGCTCTTTTTATTTTATTGTGTTCATCGTATAAAGTAAACTGATGTTTAATGATTGATCTTATAAATGTTTGGTTTCTAACTTATGGCTTTTGATTCTGATCTTTTTTTTGTTTCATTAGTTGATCTTATATGTTTTGTTCATAATCGTTACAGAACCTATGAACAACTCTGCTTTTGATCAGACATGTTAGTTCCTTAAGGATGCTGAGTATAGCCAAAAGTTTTTTTTTTTTTTTGCTCTGTGATTAAATGTTTTTTTTTCATAAGACAAGAGTGAAAGTTTCTGCAACCTAACAAGAGATTCGTACTTGATTTGATGTCTGAAGAAAAAGCTTAGAGAAACATGTCTTATGTGTGTGTGTATGTTCCTTGTTGAAACTGACCTTTGCTTTTTTAAAAGCTACAAAGTCTTCAAAAGCATATAAACGACTTAGATGCATCCATCTGTGTTTTCTTTGACATAACACCCAAACAGCAATTTCAGAGACTAAACATAGTGATTTTTATTGATTAAAATGAAGATTCTGATTCTCATTTGCTTTTGCATCTTGAAGATGCACATTTGCTTCTTCTAACTCAAATCAAAATGGACTTGAGTACAGCTGTTTTTGGGTCTTTAAGACAACTTGAGAGTAATCAGAATCAATACTTTATTGTTAGTTGATGTTATCACTTTTGCTTATTGGATTCAACTCTCTATAAACTAGAGTTGTTGAATGTATGTTTATTTCTTTTGAATGATAAAATTTAAAATTTTTGGGAATAAACATCTTTCTAGTTTGAAATGAAATCTTCTTAGATGTTTGTAAATAATAAATAAAGTTTTAGAGGAAATTATCTTATTAAGTGAACAATATACATTTGTTGTTTCTTAATAATTTGTAATATATAAATCTTAATTTTTAAAACATAAAACATAGTTAAAAAATCCTAATTTCTAAGATGTTCTTGAGAAATTATTTGTCAATTCATAAATTATTACGTAATATTTTTTTATTAATTTTTTCTTCCACTTCTTTTTCTTCCGAAACTCTATGATTTTCCTAAAACACTAATTTCATAATTATTTTTTTCACTCTAAATCTTGTTTTTTTTGAATAAATTATACATACAAATTCTCTCTCTTCTTTGCCATACAATTCTTGAAAAACTTATTTTACCTAAGTTGAAAATCAGTGTAAGTTATCTTCTCCAAATTTTTAACGACAATGGTTAATGATTTTTTATTTCTCTCACAAACAAATCATAAAATGAAGATGAAGATAAAAGGTAAATTTATATTATATTTTTTTTTACTGATTTTTTGTATTTTTATTTATTTTCTGTATTAACAAAATTTTGAATGACATTTCAACAAAAAATATTTTTGAATGAAATGATAACATTCTTATAAAAACAAAAGTACATAACTAAAAAAACTTATTATCAATAGATAGTTATCTATGTTTTATCAAAAATGTTAAAATCAAATCAGTAAATATATCTATTAATTTTTTAAGAAAAAAATAATATATCAATAAATTTTTAAAATATCATCATTTAAGTACNATAAATATTTTCCGCAGGGCGCTCAATACTAATTAGTTACTAAAATATAATAATAATCAAAAAGAGAGACAGGGTCGAAAAGCAAAAGGCCCACAAAACCAATTAAATAGTATAACCCAATATTTGATAATGGGTCTATAGTTTAAGGCCCACAGAATTGAATTATCCAATAAGAATTAAGAGAACAAAAGAGACATATTTGTTTGTTATTTTCTTATAAACAATTAAGAATTTCTCTAACTTTTGTTAAAAAAAAAAAAAAAAACTCAATTACTCTGTTTTCTCAAGGTCTTTAAAACTACCCTGACTTCATCATCATCGTCAACATCATGTTAGAAAAAGAGAGGAGAAAAAAATCAGATTCCAAATCTGAATCACCCTTTAATAGCTTGAGGCTTTTGCTGTTGTTCTTGGACACCAACATTATCTTCTTGATACAACAACTTTCTTCTCTTGAGACCATAACCATTATACTGATAGATAATGCTATATAGACATTGTTTTAATTTGAGCACATCAAAATCTTCTATGAACTTCAAATCTCTTTGTCTCCATTTCAAACCAGCACACTTTTGATATTCTTCAAGTACTGATGATAAACACCAGTTTTGTACTTTTCTTAAACATCCCACAAGACAACCTGTTCTATGCTGTAATTAACCAATAGATACAGAACACAAACCATTAGACTTAACCAGAGAAAGAACAGAATCAGAAGAAGAGAAGCTTTAGATTTACCTTTCCACGCTTACAGTGAATTAGAATTGGATGATTTCTAACATCTGTAAGTGAAAAGAAAAACAAATGAGTCAGGTGAAAATGAGAAACTAATAATAATAAGATCTTCTTTTTGGTTCCTTACCAACTAGTACTCTAAGAGCACTCAAGACTGTATCTTTTGGCATAGGTGTTGGTGGATCCTATGGTTGTAAAACAGTCCAAACTCAGAAATTGAAGACATATAAGCTAAGCAACATACTAAAAACAAGAACAAGCAAAGTGTATATGTTCTTGGAGCTATAAGAAGCTATAAGCCTACAAGAGACTTAAACACAGACACACAGAAACCAAAAAGGTTTCAATCAAACTCAGAAGAAGAAGAAGAAGAAGAGGCCTTACCGTTTTGCCTTGAATACCGAATTGGAAAAGCTTAATATTGTTGGAATCAAGAGATTTAAGAGTCTCTTCAGGGTATGGTTCAGGACACAGATAGCTGTTTATATAAAAAAAACCATTATAATTAATAATTAATATAATATAAAAGCCATGAAAGTGAAAGTTTTAGTTTTTAAGGAATCTGTATCTCTCTCTAGTCTCAATCTCTAAAAGCAACGATAACGATGCTTAAGATTAAAGATTCTTTTTTCTAATTAAATAGATACTTAATGAGATTCACTGATTCAGAATCAATAAAAAGTGAATCTTACATGATGGAACGAAGATTTAGGGTTGATAAGAATCCAAAATTCTCCAGCTGAGGAAACCCAGATCGATATATTCCATCTTCAACCATCGAAAAATTTGGCGGCGGAATCAAAACTTCGCCGTCGTTATCATCCACGATTAAACCCATCTGAATTCAATCTCTCTCCGTCAAGGTTTACAAGCAATAAAGGGAAGAAGAGATTGAGAAAGAGATTGAGAAAGAGAGAGAACAAAACCCTCAAAAATTGATTGAAGAGAAGCAAAATTTGTTATATTTATATATGATTGATTAATGTAAATAATTGGATAATTATTAAAGTGAGTTTTGTTGTTAGATTTTGTGGGAATTAAATAAAAAAAATAAAACTTAAGAAAATAGATTGTTCTTAGTTGGATCCTCTAATATAGGAGAATGTAACTCTTCCAGATCATGACACGTGTCATATTCTTCGTTTTTCATTGGTCCAAACTGGATTGGATAATTCTTATTTGACTGTGAGTCAATTTTTAGATTTTTCTATTTTTTTTTTTCTTAACATCGAAGATTCGTTAAGGCCATAGTTATTACTTAAGGATTCCAACTGTTTCTAGAAGTATATTGACTTTTAAGTTTATCTCCTTTGTTACTTATGGTGAAATTAATATAAGTGAATTTTATATAATTTTAAGTGTCTTTTATATATTTTATATAATTTTTTTAATAACTATCTTAAATACCATTAACAAATTTTATCATTAAGTAAAAAACAAGAGACAAAAAGAAAAAATAATCAGATTCAGAATTTAATTGAATAAATGTTTTTTTGTCAAATAAATAAATGTTTATACAGTATAATGTTTGTGTTTAATCTTATATTCTTATAATTCATTATTATACCTCCTATTCAAAATACTAAAACATCCATGTTAGTTTTGTTTTTTACAACATATATACTAAAAAACATTAAATATACGTATATGACATATCATACCATACATTATATTACTATATATCAAATTCATACATTATACTACTAAATATCAAATTCTTCTCCATACGTATCAAAATAAGTCTAGATTCGAAAACATACATTTAAATAGAGCAACAAGTGAATTATAAAGTTGGATGAAGATGAGGATCAACATCTTGTTTTGTAGCAGCCGGTGGTATAAGATCTTCCCATCCTTTACCGGAACATGCATCTCCGGTTAAACCGGTTTCCCAACCGATGTGTGATACATGTTTAACGTTTGTTGGAACACCTATCTCCATTATTCCTCTTGTCTCCGCTTCTTCATCTTCTTCTTTGTAAGCTACAAAACATTCATATGATCAATACAGCCATAAGTTAAAATTATTAAAAATATAGTTTATAAATACAACCATAAGTTAAATTATTTAAATATTATTAAAGAAACCCTTTTTTAAAAAAGAAAAATATATAAATCATGATGCCATATTTGGAAAATATTTTTAACCAGTTTATATAAATTTAAGTAAGGACACATATATACTATTACCAAAGAGTTGAGAAATTGTCTTGAAACTCTTGAAAATCCGGTTAATACCGGTAGAAATCTCCGGTTTAGAAACCGTAAGGAACTTGAATACATTCTTCATGCTTTCTTCTTCCTCTTGGCCACGAATCTCTTTTGAATAAAAACATCAAGAGATCACAGAGATGATAATTCAGTTTATGTATATAACAATACATAGATATATAGAAATATAACCTTGTGGAGAGTGATGATGATGATGCTTAGAGAGAGGAGATAAAACGGCAACACTTGAGTGAGAGATACATCCAACGGAGAAAGGAAGCACTACAAGTCTCTCCATTTTATCTCTCATTGTCTTCTAAGCCTTTCCTTATAACATACTTATATTTATATATAAGTGTATATATGAAGAAAATGACAAGCCACCAAATGTTTTTAATGTAACTTTTTTGTAATATATGTTAGAATTAAAATTAGGTGGTGGTCGTCTTATGTGTTTGGTTGACTTTATTGTGAAGTTACAATGATGTTTACGTGTGTATATGAAGTTACGGTTCGCTAGAAAAGAAAGTGATAGCTTTAATTTTAAATGAATATTCAAGACTCTATAATGTATTTATAATCATAACTTAAATGATTGAAATGTAATATTATTTTTGTTTTAATTATTGTTACATCCCCTTGGAATCAAAGCAATCTAATATTAATTTTTTAATATTTTCTTTTGCTAAAATAAGCAATTCTAGAAAAATATGTTTTAAATTTTTATTTAGAAAATAACTCTTTGTTTAATTTGCGTATTTTGTATAACAACTCATTTTATAAATTTGTAACATTGATTTTTATTTTCTACACTAATAAATCAACATAAGCTTAAAATTAACAACATATTAAAAATAACATGGAAACAAATGGTTAGATAAATAAACACTTTCTTCCTAACATAGTATTTAAAATATATACATAATTTTTTTGTGTGTAAGTTTCATATTTCTCAAAAGAAATACAGACATGTATATTAGATTTACATGACAACTCTGTTCTTTCAAAACAAAAAATTGAAACTCTTGAAAAGATTCAATCTTGATCAGAAGAACTATGTTGTTCTTCTTCTTCTGGTTGAATCTGATGCAAAGGCGAGCTACCACCTTCCTCACTAGCATCATCATCTGAATAAACATTTTGGTTTTCAGATTTTGAGCTATGAATATGCTCAAGCCGAGTTTCATGATTCTCCTCACTATCTTCATGATCTCTATCGATGTCATACCCCAAAATAGTATTTTCTTCGTTTGATTCACAACTGCTTAGTCTCTCCTCCTCTTCTTCTTGAGATCTATAACTATAATTCATTGTCAGACTCTGTGCAGTTTCGTTTGTTTCATTATTAGACCTTGAGCTTCTCTGTTTCTCTAGCTCAGAATGTTCTTCTTTATGACCCTTTTCAGATTCAGACTCATCATCTGAATCTATCTCTTGTTCTTCCTCTTCTTGCTTCTTCATACTTCTTGATATCTCTTCTTCTTCTTCATCGTCTGAGTGTGATGAAGAACTGGATTTGTTATCATCATCTTTCCGAGTTTGACTAAAAGGAACTACAGAACAAGAACCATGTCTACTTAAAGCAATCGACATACTCTTATCCCTAAAAGACATCATTGGAACCGCTGTTGGAATACCATCTTCTGTAGCCATTGAAAGGAAGTTAAGAGCAACCATTACATCACTTATCAAAGGACGAGCTGTTGCTTCCTCTTGTAAACACATTGATGTTATTGCTACTGCTTGATTTAAGCCTCTCTCTGGAAAGTTATTTTTCAGTAGAGGATCTGCCATATCCGGGTATCGTTTTGGGTCTCTAAATATGGGTTGTGCCTGCACAAAAAAACCCGGAAGATATCATCAAAAAAGACCCTAACTTGATGATGACTTAGAATAGAAGGTAGGGTTTTAATGAGTGTTACCCAAGTAACTAGGTTTTGTTCATCATTAGGTTTAGTTGTGTCAATAGCTCTTCTACCAGTTATGAGTTCAAGCATCACAACTCCAAAGCTATAAACATCTGATTTGACAGTGAGTTCATCGCCTCGAGTGTACTCAGGAGCAGAGTAACCATAAGTATCCATAACTCGGGAAGAAAACAAGCTATCACCTGTCCCAGGCTCTAGATTATGCATACCAAAATCACAAAGCTTAGGGTTAAAAGCTTCATCTAACAAGATACTAGAAGCTTTCAAATCTCTGTATATCACTGGTGGATTCACTTTATCATGCAAGTAATCCAATCCTTGAGCTGCACCGTAAGCTATCTTCATCCTTGTTATCCAATCTATTGGCTTCTGGCTTGGCTTTTGTTCTACATAATAAAAATCCATTATCATTTCTCTAAAACAAAACCTAAACAAAGTCAAATGTGTATAGATTACCATAGAGATGGTCTTGAAGAGAAGATCCAGAGACATATTCAAAAACTAAAAGCCTTTGATCTCCATCAGCACAGTATCCTATAAGCTTAACAAGATTCGGGTGATCAAGTTTAGCTAATGACAAGACTTCAGCTTGAAACTCTTTATTACCACCACTTAGTCCATGTTTATCTAGCTGCTTTACAGCTACTAACTACACTCATAAAACCAAAAGAACAACTTCAAAGAGAGTCTCAGAAAACGAACATGAGATGAGACTAATTGCTCTGTTCCTGAATGATAAAAAAGTAGACAAAGTTGAGAACTTTGGTAACAAACCTGGCCAGTAGATTGAAGGGTTCCTTTGTAAACCCTACCGGAAGCACCTTCAGCTAAAAGACATTCTTGTCGGAAATTTTTCGTCGCCGTAGCTAATTCTCGGAAATTGAATGATTTCACAGGTGTTTGCTCTGTTTCTTTTTCTTCTTCTACTCGTTTCGTCGTCGCCACTGAAACCAAACGAACAATCTAATCATCAAGCTAAAATCCATCTCTTTTAAAACATTTGTAAATCAAATTCTTTTTTATTACCAGGTGGTGGTGGTGGTGGTCTGAATTCGTCATCATCGTTTTCATTAGTCTCATTCGAAGAAGGAGAGTTATTGCTCTTTTGTGAAGTGAAACATGGAAAACAGTTCATCATCGTTCAAATCAGTTTCGTATTACAATTCTAAAATCCTAATAATGGAGGGAGATTAACAATGGCTACTAGGTCCTTCAAAAGATTGAAGGACCCACGTTAATGGCCAACAAAATATTTTGAGAGATTGCAAAGGAACAATGAAAAAAACAGAGGAACAATGACAATGGGTTAGAGATAGAGAGAGAAAGAAAGAGGTGAAATTGAAACCAATCAAAAGAACAATTTTGTTCTCTGATGAACAACCATGCGAGAAGAAAGGGGGAAAAGTTTCGTTTTTTTTTTTTTTCTTTACTAATTCTATTTTTTCTTTGTTCAAATCCCTAAAGTATGGATAACCATTCTTATTATAATTTTCTTCTATCTAATTTTAAATCTAGTTTTAGTATTAGTTATAAATTTTAAATGTATTTGTTAGTATAATCTTAAATTATATTTATATTATTTATAATATTAAATGTGAATTTTGTGATTTTTTTTTAAATTTGAGAGGAAACATTGATATATGGGGAGAAAAAAACAAATAAAAAAAGATGTCTTAAACTAAAAGAAATAAAAAGATGTATAAACTAAGTTACAAGCATAATTTCGTATAATTTCTTCAATTATATTTAATGTTTTTTTTTCTTTAAATTTGACAACATTTTGGATTAATTCATCTCAGAAACATTTGAAAAAGTAAATAAAATTGTGACCGTAATACATATTTTATTTCTTAATTGATAAAACAAAATAATCATATGATAAAAACATTCGACACGTGGCATTATCTTTTAGTTAACTTTTCCACTTTCCCATCTCTCTTCCTTGTTTCATTTCTTTTTGTGTTGGCTCCGTACAATTTCTCCCCAAAGCTGAAAAAACCTAGCGGCTATGAAGCCATAGTCGCTTAACGCCGAGTCCGAAACTACCGAACGTGATTCGATATCTGTAGACAGAAGCAAACGAAGATCCCCAAAAAGGTGGTTTTTAGCTTCTGCTGTGTGTTGATTTTGATTTAATTCGTTGTCTAGAATCTTTAAAATGTTATTGATTTAGAGATTGGTCTCTTTGAATCTCATAAAGGATGATACTTTTTTGTTAATTAAGCTGATCCAAGTATGAAATTAGCGTTTTTGTGTGCTTTGATAAAGCTATACTCTGAAATTTTGCATCTTTGTGGTTTTTTTTCCTAGTAGGTGTGTCCTTGTGAGATTGATGATAAGGGTTTCGGATTTAGATCAAGAAGAAACACATTTCAAATGCAATGCCTAATGGCTGATGGAGCTTTAATTGCTTTAGATTCCAACGATATTTTGTCAGTAGAACATACTTTAGCTGTTGGTAGAGAGTTTCCCGATGTAGAAACTTGTAGAAGAACTTTGAAAGATTTGGCTATAGCTCTTCATTTTGATCTTCGTATTGTGAAATCAGACCGTAGTAGATTCATAGCCAAATGCTCTAAAGAAGGTTGTCCATGGCGTATTCATGCAGCTAAATGTCCAGGTGTTCAGACATTTTCTGTTAGGACGCTTAACTCTGAACATACTTGTGAAGGTGTCCGTGATCTCCATCATCAGCAAGCATCAGTTGGTTGGGTTGCTAGGTCTGTAGAGTCACGGATTAGAGATAATCCTCAGTATAAACCAAAGGAGATATTGCAGGATATTCGCGATGAGCATGGGGTTGCGGTTTCTTATATGCAGGCTTGGCGTGGGAAAGAGCGGAGTATGGCTGCCCTTCATGGGACTTACGAGGAAGGTTATCGGTTTCTTCCTGCGTATTGTGATCAGATTAGATTAGTCAATCCTGGGAGTTTTGCATCTGTTTCTGCTTTAGGACCGGATAATTGTTTCCAGCGGTTATTTATTGCTTATCGAGCATGTATCTCTGGGTTTTTCAGTTCTTTTAGGCCTCTTCTTGAATTAGATAGAGCACACCTTAAAGGGAAGTACTTGGGTGCTATTCTCTGTGCTGCAGCTGTTGATGCAGAAGATGGTTTGTTTCCGTTGGCTATCGCAATTGTGGATAACGAAAGCGATGAAAACTGGTCATGGTTTCTCTCTGAGCTGAGGAAGCTTCTTGGGATGAATACTGATAGCATGCCGAGGCTCACGATACTCTCCGAGAGACAGAGCGGAGTCGTGGAAGCTGTGGAAACTCATTTCCCTACTGCTTTCCATGGGTTTTGTCTCCGTTATGTGAGTGAAAACTTTCGGGATACTTTCAAGAACACAAAGCTTGTTAACATCTTCTGGAATGCAGTTTACGCACTCACAGTTGCAGAATTTGAGTCAAAGATAACCGAAATGGTTGAGATATCGCAAGATGTGCTTTCGTGGTTCGAACTCTTCCCTCCACATCTCTGGGCTGTAGCATATTTCCAAGGTGTGAGGTATGGACATTTTGGTTTAGGGATCACAGAGGTATTATATAATTGGGCACTCGAATGCCATGAACTCCCAATCATACAGATGATGGAACACATCCGACATCAGATATCAGCTTGGTTCGATGACCGTCGTGAGTTGAGCATGAGATGGAACTCAGTACTCGTGCCATCCTCAGAGAGACGGATAACAGAAGCAATTTCGGACGCTCGGTGTTACCAAGTGCTACGAGCAAACGAAGTCGAGTTTGAGATTGTGTCGACAGAGAGAACCAACATTGTGGATATAAGGACAAGAAATTGCTCGTGCCGTCGCTGGCAGCTTTACGGATTACCATGCGCTCACGCAGCTGCGGCGCTGATCTCATGTGGTCGGAATGTGCATTTGTTTGCAGAACCGTGTTTCACGGTGTCGTGTTATCAGCAGACGTATTCGCAGATGATTGAGGAGATTCCAGACAGAAGCTTATGGAAAGATGAAGGGGAAGAGGTTGGTGGAGGAGTGAGCTTGAGGATACGACCACCTAAAACGAGGAGACCACCTGGTAGACCGAAGAAGAAAGTGGTTCGAGTTGAAAATTTGAAGAGACCGAAGAGGATTGTGCAATGTGGAAGGTGTCATTTACTTGGACATTCGCAGAAGAAATGCACACAACCAATTTGATGATCTGGTTCTTTCTTACCTTTCTTGTTTATTCGTGTTTTGATGTAACTTGTAATGTTTCAAGTTGGACTGTTTTTGTAGACTTGTCTTTAATTGAAAAAAATAGATGATCATGGATCATGGTCTTGTTTTGTTATATTGAAATCAAATTTTGTTTGGATAGATTTGATCTATTTTGGATGTGGAATGAGAATTCGATCAAACCGATATCCACTGCAGCACTCAAAACTCTGTTCGGTTTGATGATACAATTTTCACTTTCGGTTATATAAACCAGGTTAAGTTTGGATTTAATTAAACCAAATGGTTATGCTCAATTCCTTATTGAAACTGAAACCTAATAGTAAAATTTATCACAATTCCCGGTTAGCTTCGGTTTGGTTTATGGTTTGATTAGAATTGACGACTGACGAGTCTTTTAAGGCACACTACGATCAAAGAGGAAATTGCGGAACGCAGCAGCAAATGCGCGAAACATGTATTTGGACCAATTCTAAAGTAACGTGAATGCATACAAACGATTTGTGTTTATCTCTCTGAAAACGAACAACTTCATTCTCTCCATAGCTTGAATCAGGTCAGTCTCAGACCTTTTTTCGTCTCGTAGATTTATTATTATAACTTGTACGTATTGCTTTGTTTGATATTCTCATTCGTTTTTTCTTCTTCTGGGGTATCGTTTCGATTTCTTCTTTTTCTGGATTCTTTGAACAAAAATGTAACTTTTTACCTTACTATTCATGCTATTCTGAGTTTACTGAGAAGTAGATCTCGATCAGATTTGAGGTTATGGAGATCGTTTGTTTGGATTAGATTTTATTTCTCTAGTAATCACTGATGATGTGATCTAGAAAGCTGATATTTTTGGGATTAATTTTGATATTTTTATTCTGTGAATTTTTGCTTGTTCATATTGATATTGTTTGGAAGTTTTCTGACAAAAGCTCAAGTTTTGATGTATCTGCAGAAGAAAGCTTTTGATTATCACCTTGAAATTTCCTACTTGAAGCCTTAAGTTTATCTCTAACTGCTTAAAAGATTTGTTGAAACTCCAAAGATGTCTTCAGCCGAGATAAACAAGGATGAAGTTGACATTGTCATTGGAGCTCTTAATGCTGACCTAACATCGTTCTTGACCAGCTGGAGATCTTTCTTCTCTGGATTCCATCTTATTGTTGTTAAAGATCCAGAGCTTAAGGAGGAACTCAACATACCTGAAGGCTTTGATGTAAATGTATACTCAAAGACTGACATTGACAAAGTGGTGGGTGCATCTAATTCCTCGATGTTCTCTGGCTATTCTTGCAGATATTTTGGTTATCTCATATCGAAAAAGAAGTACATTGTCTCAATTGATGATGATTGTGTCCCAGCTAAAGATCTCAAAGGGTTCCTAGTGGATGCTGTTTCTCAACATGTGACCAACCTCGAAAATCCAGCAACACCTCTCTTCTTCAATACCCTTTATGATCCTTATTGCGAAGGAGCGGATTTTGTCCGTGGATACCCTTTTAGCCTCAGAAGTGGTGTCCCTTGTGCAGCATCTTGTGGACTTTGGCTTAATCTAGCTGATCTTGATGCTCCTACTCAAGCTCTCAAAACAGAACAAAGAAACACTTCATATGTTGAAGCAGTTATAACTGTCCCAACCAAAGCTATGCTACCCATAAGCGGAATCAACATCGCTTTCAACCGCGAATTAGTAGGTCCAGCTATGGTCCCTGCACTTAGATTAGCTGGAGAAGGTAAAGTAAGATGGGAAACACTTGAAGATGTTTGGAGTGGGATGTGTCTGAAACATATCTCTGATCATTTAGGCTATGGTGTAAAAACTGGACTACCTTATGTATGGAGAAATGATAGAGGAGATGCTGTAGAGAGTCTAAAGAAGAAATGGGAAGGAATGAAGCTGATGGACAAAAGTATTCCCTTTTTTGAGTCATTGAAATTACCAGAAACTGCGGTTAAAGTTGAAGATTGTGTTCTTGAACTTGCTAAAGCTGTGAAAGAACAGTTAGGTTCAAATGATCAAGCCTTCACAGAAGCTGCAGATACTATGGTTAAGTGGATCCAGCTTTGGACTTCTGTTAATTCTAGCAGTTAAAAATCGTTTGATTTTATTTAAGTATCATCATGTTTATTTAAATTTTCTCTGTTTTAGTCTAATTATAATAATGTAAACTTTGGACTAATGATGATGATAATATATCTATTGCTTAGCTTATTCTTATGGTTCTTATATTGAAGAATAAGTTTATGATTTTACAAAACTTAATGAAATAACTATGTGCAGGTGACTTAAGACTTGAACTCAGATCAAAGTCTTCTCAAAAAAACGAATGTTCTTGGAATTAAAAAAAAAAACATTATGATGTGATGCAGAGGAGTACAAGTAGGTGCTGTAGCATATATTGAGTGACGATGACGAAACACGACAGAGCAGATTATTTGAGAGCCACGAAAAAAGAGAGGAGAGAAGTGAAGTGACGTCGTTTCAAACAGAGTATTTATTCCGCATGCACTTGGAGTTTTCTCTTTTTTTTTTAAGTCTAAAGAACAAATGCTTCTACTTGTATGGGATATTCATTATTATATTGAGAAATAAATCATGTAATATACATATTTATATATATATATATATATATTTTTTTAATCATGTAATATTGATAGGATATGATTATAGTATAGTGTTTATTCTAATCCTATTGTTCACTAAATATTCAGTTTTAAATGATTGATTAATGGATATTTTTTTATATCAAAAACATCTTCTCTTTTAGCTTTGTCTTTATCAAATATCAAATCATTTAACACATACAATTTAATTTTGGTACGTTATCTAGTTAATGAGATTCTTTTGAAACAAAAAAGTTATATCACTATTCTTGTATTCAAACTCTATTTTAGGAAGATGATTAAGTGTTTTATTGTCTGAAAATAGTATTATCATATTATGTAACATGGAAATGTTTTAGTTAGGGCATAAACATCTATAGATGACCAAAAAAAATATGGACGATGGATAAATGAATAAAAATAAATAAAAAAACTATTCCAACAAGAACTTTCCCGATTTTAACAAGAACACAACAAAGGAGAAATTAAAAGCATATATTATTATAAATCGTAATGGTCAAGTGATAAATAGAACTTATTCTAATAGCATTATTATGACATTTACATATGTGATCCATCAATTTCACCAGTGTAGAATCATCTTCCATGTTCTCCTGTTTATAATCCACCCATTTTAATTCTTGTTC
This sequence comes from Leavenworthia alabamica, assembly GCA_000411055.1. NCBI lineage: Eukaryota > Viridiplantae > Streptophyta > Magnoliopsida > Brassicales > Brassicaceae > Leavenworthia > Leavenworthia alabamica. The sequence continues at coordinate 15,754 of KE158070.1, forward strand.
CATCAGTCAAAATTCATATCTTTGTTATAGTTCGACATTACATATACACACAAACATTAATGTTTTTTATATTTGGTAACGATGGGTACGGGTACTTTTGTTCTCATTCCAAAACCATGTAATGTTATTTTCAAATCAAAATTTTATAATATATGCTTTCCAGATCATTGTATATATGCCTCCTCATTATTCTCTTCTAAGTTAAATCAATTTTCTCATCATGAATATTTGTAATAGAAAAGAGTCAAAAGACTTTTGTCGTGACTCGAGATGAATGTGGTATTAGATTTTTGTAGTAAATTTTTAAATAAATGTAAGTTATTTTTAGATTTAAAGGATTAAAGTAGTTAATTTTACTTTTATTTAATAATAAAATTAATTTGAAAAATGTTATTTTCCATGAACCATGCATATTGAACAAATATAATTTTGTCCGTTATGAAATTGGTTGCTATCGCCAGGTGCATAGGGCACAAATACTCAATGACATGCACATTTTTTCTTATATATTACATGCAATAACATATTCTTATTCTGCTCCCACTTACGACCATAATTAAGTTTATAAATTATAACTATCATGTCAGTTAATCTAGCTTATTACTTATATGTGGTTATGGTTACGACAGCCAAAAACATATATGTCTGGAGATGGTTGTGACACGTCATTATCGTTTAACTAATCTCCATTTCAAAGAGACCTAATACTAGGTTATTGTCTTGCGAACTTCTATTTTCTGAATATTAATCTCGTCAACATTTGCAGTTAACCAATATGGTACAAACTTATAAAAGAGAATTCGAATAACCATTTTTAACATTTATATATAAATTAACAGAAAAATTTGGGGGCTCAAGCTACAACTTCATCATATTAGGCGACATAATCAATAATTGTGTTTTATCTTTTTGATAAATAAATTAAATAGTATTTATTAATGATGTTAGCTATAGAAGTAAATGTTTACTTCATTCACAAACATTGCACTCAATACATAGAGGAAACAATTAGAATAGAATCATATGCCACGGCACAGTCTGGTCGATTATATTATAAATAATGATAATTATTTTATCAATTAAATATAATGGTTGAATGAGAGGTCAATTTTTATTTTAATTATAATTTATTTCAATAAATATACTCAAACTTAAACGCTTGAGACTGTTTTGTAAGAATTTAGGTCACATGAGTTATAAATACTTGTAACCACTAACCATCGTTTAAAAAATAAATTATTGTTATTGCTTTTTGTATGAATATTACTCATGGATATCTCATATGTTTCTATATTTTTCCTCCATATATTAAAATAAAAAACACCATAAAATGTATCTATAAATATGACATGTTGGCTCTTCTGTCTAAACACATTTACTATCAACAAAAGATCATAAAGAGTTTCGTTTTCTTTAGCTTTATAGTATAATTAACATTTCGTTTGATAAACCATGATAAGTTTCGGAGATGTTTACAAGGTAATCGAAGCAATGGTTCCACTCTATGTAGCCTTAATCTTAGGTTATGGTTCGGTGAAATGGTGGAACATATTCACTCGTGATCAATGTGATGCCATAAACCGGCTCGTTTGCTATTTCACCTTACCACTCTTCACCATCGAGTTCACCGCTCATGTCGACCCATTCAACATGAATTACCGGTTCATAGCGGCTGATGTTCTCTCTAAGGTCATCATAGTCACGGTCTTAGCGTTTTGGGCTATATATAGCAACAAAGGAAGTTATTGTTGGTCTATTACTAGTTTCTCTCTATGCACTCTTACTAACTCTCTTGTCGTTGGTGTACCATTGGCTAAGGCTATGTATGGGCCACAAGCTGTTGATCTCGTAGTTCAAACCTCGGTCTTTCAAGCCATTGTGTGGCTTACACTCTTGTTGTTTGTCTTAGAGTTTAGAAAAGCCGGGTTTAGTAGTAATAGTATTAGTGATGTGAAAGTAGACAACATCAATATCGAAAGTGGAAGAAGAGAAACACTAGTTGTTACAGCAGACAAGTCGTTCCTTGAGGTCATGTCTCTTGTCTGGTTGAAGCTTGCAACGAATCCAAATTGCTATTCTTGTATCCTTGGGATCGCATGGGCTTTCATTTCTAACAGGTATGAATGAATCTTCAAAAAATGAGTTTAGGGTTTTGATTAATAGTTCGTGCTAATACATATTAGGAACAACATGTTACCTAACAATTTATACCAAACAAAAAAAAACATGTTACGTACCTAACAAAAATAGACTTAAAATATTTTTAATATGGATGGAAATAGATGGCATATTGAGATGCCGGGCATAATGGAGGGATCGATTCTGATAATGTCAAAAGCAGGAACAGGAACTGCCATGTTCAATATGGGTATGTTTATTTGTTATATATGTTAATATTAGGTCAATACTGATATAATAATATACTCAGGGATATTCATGGCACTTCAAGAGAAGTTAATAGTATGTGGAACAAGCTTGACTGTGATCGGGATGGTCCTGAAGTTTATTGCCGGACCTGCCGCCATGGCCATAGGTTCTATCGCCGTTGGCCTCCATGGCGATGTCCTTCGCGTCGCCATCATTCAGGTCATTGATTACAGTTTTCTCATATCCCATATATATGTATTTCATTAGGGTTTGCTTGATCAAGTTTCAAGTAGGTTTTTTTTTTTGTATATGAATATTAAAAAAAAAAAGAATCCAAAATTAAGTCGCAGTGTTGATAATTAGTTTGATATAACTTTATAGCAAAATATATTTGTGAACATTTTACAAAAGAAAATATATATGTTTTGATATAGTCTCTATATCATATATATGTATAATATAGATATATATTATAGTCTATATTCATATTTTAGTTTAGGAAAATACAAACATTAATATCCAATAAAATACATAATTTTTCTTTTCGGTATAACTAATATGATGCATTACATATGAATCTACAGGCTGCTTTGCCACAATCAATCACTTCGTTCATATTTGCTAAGGAATATGGATTACATGCAGATGTTCTAAGCACAGCGTAAGTCCAAATCAATACTAATATAAATTTTCAATCCATAAATTTTTGTATGATAATTAAATATTAAATTCTGATAAACATAGGGTTATATTTGGGATGTTGGTCTCTCTACCTGTGCTCGTCGCCTACTACGCAGCTCTGGAGTTTATTCATTGATTATTAAATAAATTGGATTATCTATCAATGTCAATCTCTTATAACCTTTGGTCATCTTTACATCTTTCTTTCATTGTCTCTTTTACCATTTAGAGAGAAATATGTATGTTTTTTCTTAAATGAGATTTCGAAGTGTATTCGAGAACCATTAATCGAGATGATTAATTATTGTTAAGAATATGTATAATTTTTTATATAAATTTCAAATTATGTGATTTAAATGTTCTAAGAACAAACATATATATATAAGCCCATTTAGAGTTGCTAAATTTTGTAACAGAAATTTGAATCAAATAAAATATTTGTTTCACCAATCAGGACAAAAAATCTCGATAAATAAAGATCATACTACTCAAAGATGTATTTAGTAGAATCAATACATAAGATTCACTTATAAACATTTATCAAAAAAAAATCACTTATAAAGAGCTATATTAGCCAAGTAGTTTCATATAGTCGAAATTTGTATGATTTGAACGTAATAAGCATTACCTATAAGGGATAGCTTGGTCTTTTCAGTATTATATCTTCCGACATGAAAAGACGATGTCCTAACTACTGGACGAAAGGGACAAAAGTAGTCTGTTCTTTGCTCTGTTTCTTCTTACGTCAAAGTTTGTAGCTTTGAGTGGTTGAGTGATCACTAACTAATGACCGTTAAGAGGCCGTAAATTTAAATGGGCCTTAGAAACCCAAATGAAAAAAAAAATTAAACACGAATTTGATATCTATCTAGTTCCGGTTATTGTGGGGTCTTAGGTCACGTCGGTGCTCTACACATGGCGGACGATTTCTTCTAAACAGCTAGCTGTTCTTTGTCCGCCATTAAAATCTCAATTTTGTTTCATTACTCCTACATTCATAAATCCGATCGAAACAACTGGTCATTTCTAATTATCCAATAAAAATCTGGAATAATGACGCAAGATCATGACGAGACGGAGAACAAAACTTACGCCGATGACGTCGGAGAAATCCTCAACGGAGGCACGATGAATAGTCATTTAAAACAGGAGAAGCAAGAGGACGAGGATTTGAAGAGTATCTACTCCTTGATTTGCCTCATGATCGGCTCGATTCTGTTTCCGGATTCGAAAACTGATGATGCATTGCTTCAACGAGTAAAAAACTCCGTCGCTGAAAACGCCCCAAAGCTTCGAGAAGCTTCTAAAAGAACCAAACACGATATTCTTCTCTGGACTCGTCGAGGCAGCTCACTTCGTTCACTTCTTGTCATCACTGTAAGTTGATTTTTGATTTTGAACCTAATCAGAGAACATTTTTAATTTCAACTGTTAACATTTATGCTCTAAATCTGTACCATTGTAGTTAAGTTTGGAACTTTATTGAAACCCATTTGAGTGAATCAAGGCTATTGTTTATCTTTGTTTGGTTGTTGCAGATTGGTTTAATACTTCTTCTTACAACAATGGCTTTAGTTGTCTTCACACTCTTCTTTATAGCTGCAACACTCAATGCAATTATAATATCTCTTTTGATTTCACTTGCTGTTGCTGGTGGTTTCTTAGCTCTCTTCTTTCTATGCTTGACTTGTATTTACATCGGAGCTTTATCTATTGCTGTGTTCTTCATCGCTACCGCTACAATTTCAGCCGTTGTTTGCATCCTAATAGCTTCAGGTCATATATATAATACTCTTCTCTGTTTCTGTTTTGTAGCCTTGATATGAAAGTTCAAGTTTCTTTCTTTATGTATTGGAAGAATGAAATGAATCTTTTATATGGATCAGGTTGGATTGGGTTTTTCTATGTTGTGTGGTTGGGAACAAGAGGAAGCTTAAGCTTGGCGAAGCAATCAGTTTCAGTGGTGGGATCAGCCATTTCTGGTAACAGTTTCACTCGTCATCAACACCAAGACCGCGAGGTAAACATCGAATGAGAGAACTCGTTGCCTTCACTTGATTTCATATGTCTCTTTACCAAGTTTGTATATAAACCCCAAGTTTTAATGAAGTTTGTTGTTAATGGAATTGTTCTCTACTGAGTTTGCTGTAAAGCTGCAGAGAACAATAAGAACATTTTGTGATCAATGACTGTGTTTTCGGAGTTTTGGATGTGTCATGAGTATGCATACATTTGTGTGTTTATGTATAAGAATGACTCAGTATACTTACATACGAAATCTCAAACTCAGATCACAGTTGGCAAAAACCCAAAGATACTTTGGAAACCCTCTAACCCACCAAGAGGCTTTCAAAAAAAATCCAAAACTTTCACCAAATTCTGATGATCTTCCAATAAATTATAACTTAGAAAAATAAGAACCCGATTAAAAACAAAACCTTATACATTGATCATCCAAAGAAGAACCTCCAAATTTTCTTCCTTTTTGTAGTGATTCTTACTTTGCAAAAACCAGCAGTCTTGAGCAGCTTGGCTTTCAAGCTATGTGTTCTTCTTTTACGCTGAGAATTTTCACCGTCACAACCACATAACTGCATACACATTCTGAGTATATATATATATGTAGAGATAGCTGAGAAAGATGAGCAGATAAGTCATTTCTCATGCCAATCTGGTCTGCCTAATGTGAACTCCAAACTTGGATTGTTACAACTAAAATCTCCACACCTCTTTGCTTGATCGTTTAATCTCTGCTCCTGCATTCCAGTTAACGTTACTTAAATTTATATAAAATAAAAAGTAATATAAAGATTGGTTAGAGCTAGCGAGTTATTAAAACCTGATTTTGAAGGCTGGATCTTTGATGATGAGAGATCATCGATGTTGATGAAGTTCTAATCATCGTATCTATGTCGTTTGCGTAGTTATTACTTAATGGCCATGTCTCTCTAATATATGATTTAAGAAATGAAAAAAAAAACATATTAAGAATTTTATTTTTTTGTTTATGGATCAAAATTATTTTGACTTAATTATAAAATCTATAAATTATGTTATAATAGATGTAAAAAGATGTTCATTGATTTTTTCTAAATAATAATAAAGGTTGCTTCTGCTAACTAAATAGCTAATGAGTTAAATTTTTCTGGAATAGATTAAAAGAAGAAAAATAATTTACTCAATTTTCTTTATATTTAAAAGGCAATTTATTACAAAATTTAGTCACCACTTTTTTTATCCCATACACATAAACCCTAAATCATTTATCAAATTTCGTCAATCTCATTTAATGTTAGTTATATATACATATCTAACTATATAAGTGAGAAATTATAATACGTAAACGTACCGTGAAGAGTTACTCCAACGAGGTTGTGTGGAAGAAACATCAATTTCTTGATCATCAGATTGTGCCCTTTGATCTGTCGATGATTGATGTTGAACTTCGTTTCCACTTATACCCATTTCTTCTTCTTCTGACCCATCTGAAATTTTGTTTTAACTTTTTGTTGAGTTTTGTCTCAAATCTTTTTACTCTTTAATGGTTCTTGTTTTAAATAAAACAATTATTGTAAGCTTTTGGTAAAAGACAATGCAGTGAAGAAATTGCTTTCTTTGAATGTTTTTCAGCCATTTCATTTGACTATATAATCTAATACTATATACCGGAACAAATAATTTATCTAAAACTAGTAACTTAAGCCATATAATAATATTTTATTTTAGAACAAATGAAATGTAAAATCCATATGAATATAAAGAAGTGCTATTTCTTTTATTTTTAATTCACCAACCTTTATTTGGATATGATTTCCAGGTTTATAATAGATTTTTTTTTATTAGAGAATGTCATTAATAGCATTTTTAGGGTTTCAATCAAATGAAAGGTAGAGCCTCGAGTTTGGCCAATATCTTAGGTATTATTTTTTAATATTTTGGGACAATAGAATAGTTAAATAGTGGAGCTAAATAGTATTAATAACATAAATAGTTTTGCGTTAAAATATTTTTACATATATATATATATACCGATCTTATATTCAAATTCTGATTAAAAATTATTTTATTATAAACATGATAACGAATAAATGTATTATAGTGATTGTATTGGCCGACTCCAATTCTGATTAATAAATTTAATTGGCGAATCCTAAGCTTTATTACATATTTTTCTTATTATAAACCATGCAAGTGCCATCTCTTTAGCATATATAAAGCTGAAAAAGCTATCCTAAAGAAAATATGAATCTGCATAACATCACACACACATATATATATATATGTTTGTGTGTAAAGTCATGTCAAAATTTTCGGAAAGATGCGTACCTGATGAAGCAGCAGGCTTGTTAGTGGTCTTAACAGTTCGATACATCTGCAAAAATAAAATAAAAAGGCATGAATAAACTAAAGAATAACCCATAAATCTAATTAGAATTACAAGAAAACAAAAAAAAACGATCCAAAGGTCCTGATAAATTAAATAAACTATTTTGTAAATATGATACAGATGACAAAACTGGAGACATATATGCAGACACATACTAACTTTTATAGTATTAGACTATTAGATATAAAGATATTGAATACAAATGTGTGGTTTTCTGGGTTTGTCTTGGAACTAGTGTTGTATATTTAATAAGTTTAAGACCACGAGGTTGATGTCTGAAACAAGGCTGAGTCATTGAAAAGATTGTATTATTATCATTGAGTAATGATGACTACTTTTGTCCCCTCTTCCTAATTTATTTTAAAATATAAATTATAATCAAAAACAACTTCTACACAATTCTCAATTGTTTAATAATTCTCTCTAAAGGTTTCAGTCTCTTAAGCTATTGTGCAACGCAAAGAGATATGAAAACTATATTATATAAATCCCTAATTAGAGAAAGTTGAGAACTAACTTGACTAGACTGATCAGAAGGTAAAGGAACCAATAAGAAGATGAGAGAAAAAGGTTAAATTAGCATATAAAGATTTAATTTAATTTAATTTAAAGTAGATCGAGTGTAGAGTTTACTTGCAAATGACTCTTCACGTGAGCTAATGTTAAGTCTTTTACATCCATGAGCTCAAGAACTGACTTTGGAGTTGCTCCTAGATTCACAACATCAATAAAAACTGTAAGAAGAAACTGAAGAATCTTTAGAATGAGATTTTGATATGAATGTGTGTGTACTTTCATGGCCACCAAGAAGCTCAACGGCGTGAACAAATCGAGCATGGAGGCTACTAGTCCAACGCATCCTGGGAGCTCTCATGCTCCGTTTTGTCGGCATCTTAGGTAAGAATCTTGATCTGATCATCCCATGATGATTATGAGGAGAAGATGAATCTGAAGATCCAATGACTCCATAGTGATTTTGATGATGATGATGATGATGATGATGTAACGGAACACCTTTAAGCCTTGGGGAAGATTGTAATGATTGGTAAGTGTTATTATAGCCAGAAGATGAGTTTAAGATTGAGATTTGACCAAAGTCACCTCCTCCAAGAGAAGAAGGAGAGGTTTGATTATGAAAAGGAAATGAACGGTTGTTATAGACTGGGATGCCTCTAATGGGACGGTTGAGATCATTGTTGTAATGCTGATGATGATGATGAGGAAGATTAAGGTTTCCTTGATTAGGATAATGGAAGAGTCTTGTGGTTGAGTGATTATGATGAGATAAAGAGAGTTCAAAGTTTGATGATCTGTTGTTTTCAGGTTGGAGTGATCTTGTATAAGGTTCTTTAGAAGATTCATTGTGATGATGATGATGATGATGAAGATGAGTATCTGGAAGGCTGATGTTGAGAGATAGATCAGGGAGATTAGTAGTTGTGTTTGATTTTGGTTTCTCTATGAAAACACCTTCCATTGATATAGTTAAACAAGCTTTAAAGAAACCACTCTTTTGCTTTTGCTGGTTCTACTTGTTCTATTGATGATGATTATTGTTTTTTCTATGGAGGGTTTGCTTCTGAATATAAAATAAATTTCTCTAAAGAAAAGAGATTCTTTGGGTAAAGAAGTCAAAAGGGTGTCTGAAAGATTTGATTTTGTTTCTAAGTTTCTCTCTCTATCTGAAAAAGAGAAAGTGAAGGGTTTGAAGTTAAAGAGGAGCTTGGAAGAAGGAGGAGAAGAGAGAGAAGTTGAGTAATGATCTTCTTGAAGAAACAAACATGCTCAAAGTAAGAGGAGAGAGAGAAAAGAAGAAGATAGAGTCATAGAGAGAGAGTTAGGGATGTGTGTTGTGAAGCAAAGGTAGAAGAGAATAAAAAAAGGATAAAATTAAATCCAGGAAAATTAAAACAGTTAAGAGAGAGATGTATGTGTATGTGTATGTGTATGTGTATGTGTATGTGTATGTGTATGTGTATTTGTATGTGTATGTGAAGGTTAGATTTATAGTGTCTCTTGGACAAGGATAGTTGAGAAGGGTAGATTTGTAATTTGGTATATTCCAAGTATTGTAAGCTTTTATTATTTTGTGATGATGATATTTACATTTCTCCCTTTGGCATTCACCATGTAACAATATGTATATTTTTGATAACAAATAACAATATTGACAAAAGAACTATATAGATTGTTTTAAGACTTGATTAATGATAAAGTTTGTAAAATGAAAGGATATATTAATTTCATTTAAGTAAACGGAAAATTTTAAGTTGCTATTAGCAAAAGAAAAATAAATACCATAAAAAGTTGCTAGAAAATTTAGTATATGATATTATGTTTATATTTTAAAAAATCTACTACATATTATTTAGAAAATACTAATAAATAAACTTACACAACTATAGAATATTATAAGAATTTTCAACACTGTTATACTATTTTTTATATATTAACAATATTATTAGAAGATTAATAATAAAACATATTATTTGTGAATTATAGAAAAATTCCCTCTAACACTATTAAATGTAGTTTTTTTGGACAAAATTACATTACTTTTTTATTTGGACATAAATATTAGTTTTTATTAAAAATATATTTTATTATAAATTATATCTTTTTAATAAAAATTTATACTTTTTATTTAATGTTAGAGTTTATATTTAATGTTTGGATTTAATATTTTATTATTTAGAGGTTAGGATTTAGTATTTATGATTAAAGTTTATTACTTAGTGTTGGAGTTTAATATTTATTATTTATGGTTTATAATTTTTGATTTAGAAATTAGAATTTAGTATTTAAGGTTAGGATTTAGTATAGAATGTTTGTGTTTAGTATTTATTGTTTAGAATTTCTATAATTTTGTTAAATAAAATCTAATTTTTGATTTAATTGAATTATTAAATGGTAATTTTGTTTTAAATCAATTTTAATGGTATTTATGTAAAATAAAGTAAATTTAGTGGTGTTTATGAGAATTGGCCTTAATTATATCACCCGCAAAATATTATTAAACTATCATTCAAGTTCATATTTATATTCAATAGATATTATCAATTCTTAAATAAATTCTTATATTTTATTTATATAGTACTTTTTATAATTAAATATCATAAAAAATTTAAAATTTAAATATAATATATAACAGATATATATATATAGTAATAGATATATATTAATATATATGATTCTAACAAATATAGTTAATCTAAACTATTTCGTGAAGATATATATTATCTTCAGTATTTAAAAATTAAATATAATATATATAGTATATATACTAACAGATATTAATAAATTTATACAGTATTTATTTCTAATATTAATAAAAATCTAATAATTATTTACCTATAAATATAAAACCAACTATCCCAAATAATATACAATCACACACACATTTTAAACTTATTTACCAAACATCATCAAATTCTTTTCTAAAAACGAATACAATACATTAATGACTTTCACATATCTTAAAGAACTAAAAACTTTCAAGTTAAGTTAGTGTGTGCACATAAAAATCTTCTATACGTGAAAACAATATAGTAAACAATACGGTAAAATCTTTGAAATACTTTTATATTATGAAAAGGTAAAAAAAATCAATATCTTATTTAAGAACCACCACTAATATATTATATATTCTCCCTAGTTTAACTATCTAAAAATATAAACAAATATTATTAGTTGTTTACATTTTTGATATGTTTCTATAATTAACTTTTCATACAAGATATTTTTAATTTTAAATTATTATTTTTTATATTATATTATATAATATAATTAATATATTTAATTATATATATAAGATGTTTTCTTACAATTTGCATTGTGGATTATAACCTAACATATATATATTTTTGCATCGCAAATTATAACCTAGTATATATATATTTATGCTACAGTAAAGTTAAGCAACTTCAGTCTTTTAACTTTTACATGTAGACATGTACAGTCTTCATATATACAAAGTATATACACCTTTAAAATATATACCTGTTAATGATTGAATATATATCCAACAAAAAGTAATCTTAGTACAAACCTTAATAATTTCAGTAATAAATTAAAAACACATTGTTTGACAAAAAAAAAATGTTCACAGATTACCATGAAGGGTCGGTCTCTTCTGTCCTATCTAATCAATAGTCAAAGACTCAAAGCAAAAGCCAAATTTAAAATAAATAAACAAATATAATATAATAAATAAAATAAAATAAAAAAATCGTGTGCTTTGATTTTGGTACCCCGGAGACGACGGGGATACATATGTGACTCCTCTTTTATTTTCTCGCCCACTCACTTCACATCTTTTTAATATACTTATTATTAACTCATAAATAATTTTGGAATCATTTAAGTACCTGAAAAGACGCATATACATTAAATATGTGTTCGTTTTTGAGTTTATGAATAGTGTTGCATGGACTATAGTTCGTAGATATGTAGACTGTTATATCAACCGGGTACTTGTTTCATCAATGTATCGAGTTTATGTTAGAACCAAACCAAACTGATCTGTTCCTCTAAACAAGTCATTTATCTTTTCACTTCGGTTTTTTTATATTAAGAGTCATTAAAATTGTTTTTATTACTATTTTTTGATATATATATATATATATATATGCATTCTACTGTTTGTATTTTTGCTATTTTTAATTTATATTCCCAGTAATTTATATGCTGTTTAGTCGATTTATATGTTATTTTGTATACCCAGTAATTTCACATTCACATTTTAGTATTTTTTAAATTTTCTTTATTTGCAAATAATAATTAAATTTACTATTGTTTTAGAATATACATGAATTTAATATAGGCCTAAGAAAAATATTCAACGAAAAAGTTGATTTTGTTTGTTTCCGTGAATAAACAAAAACAAGTAAACTCTAAAGAACATAAAGGTTTTGCTTCTAATTCCCTTTTCGTTATCCCAAATATTCCTTCTCATTTTTTTTGTCAATTTAATAAACTCATTTTATACTCTTCCTTGAATTGTCTTCCAATAAAAAAAAAAATCATGATCTCCTCACATGATTCATCATCATCAATAAAACATAATCCTTTATTTTATTTGACTATCTCCATAGCTCATAAATGCTTGAAATACAAATCAAATACTGAAAATATGCATAATAATATTGTAATCACCAAAATCTGAGATATCTCGCGTTAATTATTGTAATTTTTTTTCATAATAATATAAAATGTAATTTTTAAATACCATCAAATTAAATTTAATTTCTACAAATACCATTAAAACTGATTTAAAATAGAATTATCATTTAATAATTTAATTAAATTAAAAATTTGATTATATTTTGAAAAAATTACATAAAATCTAAATAATAAATACAAACCTCAACCACTAAATACTCAATCCTAACATTAAATTAAAAATATAATTTTAATAAAAAATGATATTTATGTCTAATTAAAATAATAAAGTAATTTTTTCGTATAAATTATAAATGATAATATTAAAAGAATTACTCTAATATAAATACAGATAAAAATAAAGCTTATATATATAGTACACTTGCAGTTTTTATACATTTGGTGCATGTGAGTTAATAAGAATATATGTAAATAAGTAAGTTTGGGTTAGCTATATAATATATTATATTGTTTTTGGACGAAGTCCATTTTAAATTTTTAATTAATTTTCTAAAACCTGTAAGCTACACTATATTTCTTTCTTTAGTTAATAGAAAAGAAAGTCCAGTAGTACCTAAGTATATATCAAATAACCTAGCAATATTTATATTATTTGCCCAAGCAAGCTATATTTTTAAATTTTAATTTCGTTTTTTATACATCCCTATACAGCTATGCTCAACCCAAAGTATTATCATCATCTAATTCATTAATTCTCTATAAAACCTTTTCATTTGTACAATTAATTATAGGAGCATTGAAACTACGCAATACTATAAACATATGAGTCTCTCTCTTACGAAGACGAGCAAGAAAACAAAAATAGAGTAGACCACTAGTCTCTAACAAGTTAAAATGATTTTACACTAATGTTTATATAAGGTGTTATTACCACAAATTTTGTCAATTTATTTTGTATTATTAATAAATATTTTTATTTAATTTGTTTCAAAAACTGTTAGAATCCACTAAATCACCATTTCCACTTTTTAAACTAATTTTACATATATTTTATTACTTTTAACATGATCACATGTTACATGTTTTAAACTAAAATTTTTAATTTTACATTTTATAAAATAAATAATTATGTTTCAGTTTTTATCATCTTCTATCTATTATTTTTATCTATTCTCTCTTTGTTTTTTTTTTTTTTTNTAGTAAATCTCTGAAGTCTCTATTGACTCCAATAAACAACAAATCCATCAATGTATTTAAAGGTAAGTTTTTTTCTAAATATAAATATGATGTGATCTTGATTTTAGTTTTCACTCTCATGCATTTATGTTAAACAAAATTTCACTTCAAATAAATTTTAAAATTTAGAACAAAAATGTTAATAAAATATATAAACTAACATTTTCTTAAAAAAAAAAAAATTATAATTGACAATAAATATGCCATGCGTGGCATAGCCATAATGCTAGTTACTATGTAAGTTAAAAGCCAAAAATGTAAAAATGAGAATTATCACGGCGCATTCAAAAGTAAATCCGTGACAGAGTGCTCTTGTGTTTCGTTCTTTTTGCTAACTATGATGCTCGATCTTGTGACAATAATATAAAGAATTAAGTCGAATAAGAAATAAATGTTTTCATAAAATTATTCTCGTTTTCATTTTGAAAAAAGCAGTATGCACATGTGATTAGTAATGCATGGACACGAACATACGTCGGTGAGTGAGATTAAATAATATGACAAGTAATTATACAATTAATGCTACTTTCTATTTTTTGTTTAAATTAAATAAATGATCACTGTACGCATTAAATCGAACCAACAGAACCATATTGTCTAAATTAATAATATAAACATTTTTGGAATATATCGGAGAATGAAAGTCTCCGTTGATTCTACCAATCCGTTGACGTTCATATCTCTTTGTCACACATTCTATTTATTATTATTATTATATTATTATTCTCTTTCGTCGTAGTATAAATTAATATGTATTTTGTCTTAATTTGAAACTTTATTACTTAAGTATTACAAAGATATGTAAGACAATAAGAAAAAGTTGGTTATATTATATATGATCTATCTATATAATATTCAGACATTGATTTTTTGGTACTACAAACTGTGTTACATATTTATTTGGTAGTTGTATATCTGAAATTTAATATGGCTTTTGATTCCAAAATGAATTATAGTTGTAGGAAATAAATGAGTGTTTTTTTTAAAGTGTTTAAAAGTGAATGTTTAGTGGAAAATATTCAAGTAGAGCAGTGATGAATAAATGAGTCTTTACAAAAATATATGTTTAGTGAAAATTATTCAAGTAGGGCAAAAGGCAAGACTTAGACTTATGTATAGCTGCCTAATAAACCAGCTGTAGTCCTCTGTCTATATATATGTATCTTCAATAGTATTAATTTAACTTTTTTGTAATGGACCTACATGTTTCTTGCATTAGGTTACCATACATATTAGAGAGAAGAACAAAAAAACTTTGGACTAAAAATTAATTATTTACTCATGTGATTGATAGAGGGTAAAGAGATAGCGATTAAGAAACATTATATGATCAAATATTTATAGTATTGATGGTTATTTCTTGGCTAATTAAACTTATAGAACACAAAATTATAAAATAAAACCTATAACTTTCAAAATTTATTTATTATACGTACAAGTTCTTAATTTTCAACTTTATATTATTTATTAAATAATATTTTTAGATATGGTAGAGTCTACAATCTTATTGTGTGAAAAAAATAATAAAAAATGCAAAGAATGTTGGTTTCACCACCTATACATATATTTCAAAGTATTAATCACTAGACTAGCTAGTTTGATGAAAATCATGGTGATATAAACTACTTGTCTTATGCTTCAATCTTTTCAATCTTATTTTTATTTTATTTTAGGCATTAATTGGCTTTTGGCCATTATAGCTGGAGAATAAAGCGAAGTTAAAATCTTCCATATTTTTGTTTATAGAAGCACCCAATAAATACTTTTAAGATTTTTTTTTTTGAATTTTGAAATATCATCTTAAGGCTATTTTGGACCCACCTCTCCATGATATGCAAATAGCAAAATTTCTAGAGTTGTGAATTAAATTATTTCATTCCCTTCCAATCTCAAAAAGGTGAAAACAAGAAAAAGGTTGACATTATTATGCCCTTTTAGATTTTGTAAAGTTATAAGCTTATAGCTAAGCTAAGAAGTTTATATATTTTCTTATCATAGAACAAAATGCATTGTTTCATAAGTAAAATATCCTATATAGTTTTTTTAAATTAAATTTTTTTGTCAAATAGTATAATTAGAAAAATATTTTTAATATATGGCCCTAAATAAATCCATGTTATATTATTTATTTCGTTGAAAATCGACCACTCTACACCAATTACTTTCCCTTTTATATGAATAAATTTAAACCAAAAAAAAAGAGATGGGGCCAAAAGAATTAGCAAATTGTACAATGGGTTGGTTCAAGTGCAATGGACAAGACCAAAGATTGGTGAAGAATGAGATGTGGCATGAATGTGTTGTAGTTGTCTCATTAACCAACAACAGTCTTCGAGAGAGAGATGTGATGTACATTGTTCATGAGAGGGGTCCATATCTTTATACGTATTTAAATTTATCAAATATATATATCCCAAAGTTCTCTATATTTTTATATTATGAAATGTTGTTATAATGTTTTAATAAATAAAGTTAGAATATTATGAGGGTGAAAGAGCACACACCACCAAAGAATGTACTGTGACAACCACCAACATCTCGTAACTACAAGCCATATATATTGTACTTACCAAACCAAATACCCGGTTTAGCATTTATTCTTGTCTGTTTGATTTTTCTTCCAACCTCATGAGTCATGCCTTAGTTTTTAGTTCTGGTTTGAATATATTTGGTATATATATGCACAGCCTAATGAATTATCGTTATGAATGTAATTTTTAGATTTAGGATATTTTATAGATATTTGACTATACAATTTATTTTATTTTCCAAAAAATTAAAAGAATAAAGTTAGGGTTTGTGGATTTCCCATGAAGAATGAATCAAATGAAAGATTAAGAAAGCCCATAATTAAAACCAAATTAATCTATAGGCACGTCACATTTATGGGTACATTGATATGGATTTTTTCTCTAAGTAGGTGTGACATATAAATGAGCTTTTTACACAATATGTTAGAGAGTATACACTAAATTAAATACTGAAACATCTAAAAAAGTCCAATATGTAAAATATAAGTAGATAAACAATGTTAATTAATTGATATAAGTTTAAGGTTGAGAGAGAGAGAGAGCAAAGAAGAAAAGTAGGAATTCAATGAGAAAAAAGAGAGATATAAATGTGAAGAGACAGAAGTGCACAGAACTTTTCTGTACATTGCAGAAAAGATAAGCTGATGTGAGAGGTGATGAAATCATTTAGTAATCGATTGCTTTATGATTGCTTCTATATATTTTTATTTTATTATATATAGAAAGATAGAGCAATTAATAACAAGTGAAAAAGTTATTATTGGATTGGAATTTGTATTTTTTTTCTTCTCAAAAGCTGTTAAAAAGTAGAAGAAAGAAAAAAGTGATTAATAAACAAAGTGCTTTTCCCCTATGTGTTCTCACTTACTATAAGGTTATTTTCTGACAAAACAAAAGATAAAGTCAAAGGAATGAAGAAAGCAAAAATGAAAAAGCTGCATTGTGATGAAGGTATATATATAATGATGACTCAATGATAAACAAATGCATACATGCATTGCATTGTCCTATGTACACACAACACATACTAACAAAGCCCTCCCAAGAGCATTCACTATTTTACTTCATAAAGCTTTGAACTAGTATATGCGAGTGTGAATACACGTAAACATGCATATGCATGTCAATCTTTACATGTAGACTTTTACATATATTGTAACTTGGTAATCTAGTACCAAGCAACCAATATTGTGGAACCACAATAAAGATGGACCAGGATTTTAAAATAAAAAGTTTAGTTGAAAAATCAAGCAAGAACTGACTTCAAAGGTATGAGACTACCATAATAATAATGATTTGAAGCTGAAACCAAAAAAACGTATAACGGTTTAGTTTTAAAATCAAGTCAAAACCAACTTAGGTTTTCAATTATGAGGTTAAAATAGTAATAAATTTTATTTGAAGCCGGAGACAAAAAAAATCAAATTTTAAAGAATTTTCACCAATTATCAAAATTACATAAGATTAATGTCTCCTAGCTTCTCGTAGAGGTGGGCAAATGGGATTTCGGGACGGGATTTTACGGGAATGGGAACGGGACGGGAGTTTGGGAGTACGAAAATGTGTCCCATTTACATCCCATATAAAATATGGGACGGGACGGNTATCTTATAAGGTTATAATTTGAGCCCATAAAACTTAAATGGGCTCAGTAGAATATGGCCGACTAGTAATAGAGTAAAGTAAAATCTGGAGGAAACAAATATATGACTTATTAAGATCAAACATTATTAAGCAAAGAACACAATCATAACAGTTTCATAATAATAAAAAAGACAACAGAGAATGAACATGAAGTGATTTAACAAATTCAATGTTTCTTTTTTTCATGGTTTCCAGAGAATTGTGGATTCAGCAATCATGGAAGTCACAATATAAGGATCCATGTTAGAAGCTGGTCTACGATCTTCAAAGTAACCTTTTCCAGCTTTCTCAGTATCACGCCCAACCCTAATTGATGCTCCACGATTTGCTACACCCTATACAAAAACAGTTTGTTCATACCCATAAGAAAAAAATTGTAATAAAAAACACTCATGTCATTGTTTTTTCGTACCCATAAGAAAGTGTTGATATCAGCGGTTTCGTGTTTTCCAGTGAGACGACGTTCGTTGCCTTCACCATAAGCAGCGATGTGTTCCTTGTGACGCAAGCTAAGCTTCTCTATTGCTTTCTTTATGATCTCATAACCTCCATCTTCTCTCATTGAGTTTGTACTGCACAAACATAAAAACCCAATTCAGTAAACCAAGAATACAAAGGTAATATTACATAAACAGAGCAGATGCAGAATCATCTAAAACATAAAGACCTGTAATTTGTGTGTGCTCCTGCACCATTCCAATCTCCCTAAAGTATGAAAACAAAACAGAGTAATTGAATCAATATTAAAGAGCCAAAGATGTTTGTTAATGTTTTAATAGTTATAGTAAAATAAACAAACTTGAATTGGTTTAGGGTCAAGAGATAGGACAACTCCAGCCAGTTCTGTGATCCTCTGTTTTAAAACACATAGGAAACAGAGTATATGAGAAACAGAGTATATGACTAGTGTGAATAAGTATCGTCTTGGTTATATAGATAAATACTGTACCTCGAGGATGTAACGAGCGACCCAGACCTGGTCGGCGGCAGCGATTCCAACGGTGGGACCGACTTGAAACTCCCACTGAAACACAAACGAGATCAGTTTCAACATGTTCTGAAATCGATGAATAAGATACTGATGGGGAAGAATAAAGAGTAAAGTTAAACCTGGCCAGGCATGACTTCACCGTTAATGCCACTGACATTGATTCCGGCGTAAAGACATGCTTTGTAATGAGCATCTACGATGTCTCTTCCAAAGGCTTTGTCTGCTCCAATTCCACAATAGTAAGGTCCCTGTTTTTAATAACAAAGATTTGAAATTTTTTTCTTGGGCAAAATCTGGATTCTGGATTGAAGTCACAAAAGCGTATTTTGAAAATCTTCGCCGGAAAAAAAGCTTTACCTGAGGACCTGGGAAGCCACCTACTGGCCAACCTACCGGCCACTTAACATCCTTTTGCAGCAAAGTATACTCTTGCTCAATTCCATACCTAATAAAATAAATAAAAACAATTACTAACAAAAAAAGAAAAATAAAAATAAAAACAAACATAAACGCTTATTTTTTTCTGGTCAAAAGTTAAAATAAATAGAATTATTTATTTAAATAGAGTGTTCATATGATAATTATAAAACTTTATATTTAATTTTTTTTACCATGTTTCTTCGGCGACAACTTTAGGGTCGCTAAAGATCTTAGCCGCCGCATATCGTTTGTTCGTCGGGATTGGCT
>KE158075.1:5796-22766 GCA_000411055.1 Leavenworthia alabamica
ACTTCAGAAAAAGCCACCAATTGTTGTGATTCGTTCTAGTAAACGGAGAAAACAACAAAAACAACGGAGGAATGAGTCATGCGGTGGCCGTAACCCTAACCCTAATTATAAAAATCCCCAAAAACTAGATTCGAATCGTGGTGATGATGGGTCTGATTCGGTTGCTGAGAGTGTTGTCTTTGGGAAAGAGAAAGAATTGATTGGTGAAATCAACAAACATCTTTGTGTTGAAACTTCATTTGGGGAAAATTTGATGGACCTTGAACAACAAACTCAAAGGTACCATTTTTTTGACATAATTTTCTAGGGATTTCATATTTTATTAACTTATTAAATCTATGAATCTTGTTAAGTTCCTGAGAAAATTTTGAACTTTTCCGTTGGGATTTTTTTTTGAAATCACAATTTTTTTTATTAAATGAAACTGACATTTTCAATTATTGTTACCATTATAAATTTAATATTTTTTTTTACAATCTTCTGTATGATATGATGCCATCATCTGACACATCCAGACTCTTTCTCTCTGTTTCTGGGAAAATATAAATAATTTATCAATATCTGTTATTTTCTTGAGAAAGTTTTTTTCTCTCTTCTTCTTCAATTACTTAGAAGAAGGTGGTGATAGTGACTATTGTTTTTTTCTTCAAACTTTTTCATCTTCTTTGATGTAAAGAATTGTTAGATTTGTGTGTGAAATGTCTCTGTAAACTCTTTAAAGCCTTATATCATTGATTAAAATTGGTTAATTTTGTAAATATTTCAGCTTTAAGTTCTCTGTATAATAATAGAAATGGTTGGTTTCATGTTCATGCATATAGAGTTTTTGATGTTAAGCTCAATGTTAAAGTCGAGTTTTTGATATATTTTGAAGTTTGAACCTTAAACTTTTATTTATGGTTATAAACTTTTTCATGTATTTGGTTTATGCTTTTTGATTTTGAACCACAAATCTACAAGAATTTTTAACTGTTTCTGGTTTGCTTTCTTGTTGTGTTTGGTTTATAGGGCTACAAGAGAGTCAACACCATGCAGTTTGATAAAAAAGCCTGAAATCGTCATAACTCCAGGATCATCTACAAAGCTTAACAATTGTACTACAAGTGATAACAACCAGAGAGACGAGAGTTTGTCTGACAGCCATCGTCACCTACCAACTACACCTGAGATGGATGAGTTTTTCTCAGGTGCTGAAGAAGAACAACAAAAGCTATTCATTGACAAGTATGAGTTTCTCACTCTATCTGCTCTGTTCTTCAGCAACTAAACCCTTTTGACCATTGTCTTGGTTTGTGTCTCTAATGGTTTCAGTTAACTCTCTTTCCAGGTACAACTTTGATCCTGTGAACGAACAACCACTACCAGGAAGGTTTGAATGGAAGAAGGTAGATGATTAGAAACATCAAACAAAAGGGGAGGTTAATAGTTAATACAATCTATATTAACATTTTCCTGCTAATTATCGTTTACTTAACTTTTCCAACATGTAAAGAACTTAGGAGTCAAAAAACCTATGTAAGGTTTTTAAAATTGGTGTCTATAAACATAAGTGGTTGAAAAGGGTTTGTGTAACACATAACTGATACCAATCCTTTTTAATCCTTAATAGATCATCACCTTAGTAGTAAAAATCGGTTTAGTGTTTAGGGTTTAGAGTTATTCCGGTTAATGGTCAGTGTTTTTTTTTCTTTTCATAAATCTGGTACAGGGGAGAGGACTCTGCATTCTCTTAGACCTCTTTGTCTTGTAACCATTTTAAAATCTATCTTTTTATGTGTATACATGTACTGATCTCAAACTCCTTTCAATAAAGACTTATCCTTGTCTGTCTTGTTGTTGTTCTCTTACTTCATCTTAAGTTGTTGTTCTTATCATCATCATAATGGTCCATGTTTTGTGTTCTTCAGACATGTAACATCATAATGACAGGTAAGTGACACATATACAATATAAATACACAAATGTATACTGATAATAGAGAGACAAAGGGAGCTGTTCGTTATGGATACGGCTAGTGTCTCATAGTGGTCTTTGTTTTGTGACTTTTGTCTTTGTCTTCTCACTAAAATCAAAAGTGTTACCAAGAAAAAAAGAAAGATTCTCTTTTTCTTTCTCTTGCGTGTGTGTCCATTACAAAGAAAGATCACTTTGTGATCTGTGCCAACTATTTTATCTTAATTTATAATTTGTGCCCACTACATAACATCATCACCATTAACATGGTGATTGTCTTTTGAATCTATCAATCATAGAAACTTCGTTGCGTCTGTCATAAGATTCCTTTGTGAATGTATTGATTTGAGTTTACACACACACACGAGTACACGACGTATTGTTGAAAATAGTTGGCAACTTGCCACAGAATCTAGACATAATGTTCGCTTAGATGAAATTTATTGATCTCGAAGTTACCAAGTATCGAACTTTGTGTCTAAGTTGTGACTTGAGGCCAAAGTGGTGAAGAAGAGGTACAAAAAGAGGGTCCCACAGTTGCAGAAGAGGTTTTTGGATTCATGGTGTTGGGATATGGTTTAGTGATCTCACTAACTGCCACAAACTAAGTAAATGCCAAGAAAACGTCTCTTTCTCTTTGGAATTCGTAATCTCCTTTTTACAAAGTTAATGAACTGTTCTCTTCAAGTTATTAGATAGTTTTCTTCTCTAAAAGATTCTTTCATTACAAGAGAAGAGAAGAGAAGCTTGTGTGATCTCAAACAAAACTGAACAAGACTTTCAAAAGAGATTACTCATAAAGTCATAACTTTGGTTTCACAGTCTGAACCATATATGAAATATCATCAGTTACTATTCATATGCAGTTTCACCACAACACTTTAACAAACTGTTCAAAACACATTTAAACAACAAAAGATGAGAGCATAGACAAGAACAAAGTAGAAAGACTTCGTGATTTGACTTCTCAAAAGACTTGAATCTTTCTCTATATATATGATATGTGGAAATAACGCTCAACAAAAAAAGAAGAAGTCTACTCTGATTTGGTGTAAATGCGAATCCCAACTGCTAAACCAAGAATGGCAAGAGGTACAAGGAACTGAAGGATCTTGATTATAAACTCAGAGGTCTTGTCTTGATTGTAATGAGGCTGTTTAGGAGGTGTGTATTTAGTTTTCTTTGGGATTGTTGTTGGATCAATCTCTCCTACATAGTACTGTTCCATCATTTCTCTTGCGCTCTCACTGTGACCCACGTCCTCAAAATCATCTGTTGCATCCTTACCTGATAAAGAAGAGAATGATCATATAAACATATGGATTGATCTACAACTTAAGTGAATATAGCATTTAAGCATCAAAGCCATGAGGTTGAGAGATAGTTGTATGTATATTTAATACAGACCTGTTGAAGACAAGAGAACTTCATCTCCACCTGGATGATCTTCAAGAAACTTGGTCACATTGTACACCTGCATTTTAACAAATGTTTGAAGTTAGTAAAGGCAGATGAAACCCAATTATACAGCTTCTGATGATCATCTTCAAGACCTGGCTCACACATGTCACCAATTCATCACAAGAGAGATCGGTTTAGATGAAATCAAACATATTTGATTGATATGAGAGATAAGAAGAGCTCTCTACATCTTTGCAATTAAAGATCAAAAGAGCTGAACCTAAAGTATATGTGTAATGCTTCCAACTTTACTCATCTACAGATTTGATCCAATCAAGCAAAAAAACGAGGAACAAAAGCTCAAGATCTCAAATTTTTAGAACTGAGAAATAAAGAGAAAAAAAGAAATAAACCTTTCCATTGATGATAATCCAACAGTCATGAGCTTGATTATGCTCTGAAACTTCTGAAAGAGTGAAGATCTTTCCTTCCTCTCCCATTGTTTAATTCTTCTTCCCTACCACCAAACCCTGAGACTGTGATTTAAAGCTATAAACTTTATACGAGAGAGAGAAAGGGGGTTGTTAGTTGAGTTGAAGACCGACGAAACTGTTAGACCGGTTTAGTTTGGTTCGTTCACATGTGTGTTTTAAAATTGGTCAAGTAGATACCGGTTTAGTGCAATTAGATTGTGAATTGATTTTTAATTACTCTGTAATTGTACTCTAATATTGTTACATTTTTTTTTGGTATACATCTAACCGGTTTTGGAACGCACATGTACCATTGTTAACCTGATGAGTTAATTGGTTTGGTATAATTGCTGGTTCCGGTCGGGTGGGTGGGGTAGGTGGGCAGTGCTCTTAACCTTTTTCATTCAAGATCGGTAGGTGAATGATTCGCAATAAATTTCAATATGATATAATAATTCTTTTTCTAAAGATACACTACAAAATATTTCTGAGTAATTCTATAATTCTATTGTCAGATCCTCTTTAAATCTGAGTAATAGACTGTTTATGTTGACACACAAAAGGTCCTAAACCAATTTTGTAAAATAGTAGGGTATTTATTTAAATTTTGTAAAATAGTAGGGTCTTTATTTAATGTTAAATTATTATACACAAAACTAGAGACGAAATTGTAATGAAACCATACATTAGGGGCAGTTTTTAATTTCTTGACTTGTTGGGTAAGTCTCTTAATATTCGGCAAGTTTTAGTTTGCATCTAAGTCCCTATATTCTATTATCTTCTCCCAATCTCCTCCAGTTTATATCTATACTTTTCATCCCACGGACTCAAAAACACTCTTTTTCGAAATCCGGTAGAGATTCAAGACGAAGGTCGATTTCTATTCGTCATCTGATTAATTACTCTTAGGTTTTTGCGATTTCAATTCATTATTCTTCATCAATGGCTGCTGTCATGGTTAGTTCGGCTGGAGGCTTACTAGCAATGCTCAACGAGCCTCATCCTGCTTTGAAGCTTCATGCGCTCTCTTATCTCAACAATTTGGTTGACCAATTCTGGCCAGAGATCTCCACTAGTGTCCCAATCATGTAATTCTCATCATTTTTTTTCCGGGTTTGAGAATTAGGGTTTTGGTTTCCACTTGATCTGTTTTTTTGCTGGATGATTGGATTGTTTGAGCTCTTGTTGTGCTAAGGTCTTCTCGGTTTGAGTGTTTAAGTTCAAAAATTTTGGTTGAGGCATTGATAGTTTGTGGCGCTGCAGGTTTAATGGGTCGAATTAGAAAAAAAGGAATAGCTTTAGTAAGTTCTATTATGATATTTGTAGATTATAATTGAGCAATTGATATCTGAGTTCTGGCAAGTCTGAGTTTAGCAAAAATGTTGTTTTTTGGTCATAGATCTTCTTTTACTGATATAATGAAGAGGCTTGGATTCATTTTGATTCATAATCTTACTTGCTAGTGGTGTCAATTCAAGTTGTAGAGGCTGTGCTAACACAATGCTCAGGCTTTGTGTTACTATTATTAGTTGTTAGATATCCTCAATGATTTGCAACTGCTTGATAGATCAACTCAAGAAACTTTTCTGTTTGCAGAGAAAGTTTATATGAAGATGAAGAATTTGATCTGCATCAAAGACAGCTTGCTGCTTTGCTGGTCTCTAAGGTGCGATTTAGCGTTTGATAAACTTATGTGGTGTTTTGTTGCAGTTTAATATTTTCTTGATGATCTTGGAATATTTTTTCAGGTTTTCTATTACTTGGGAGAACTTAATGATTCACTGTCCTATGCCCTTGGAGCTGGGCCTTTATTTGATGTTTCAGAGGATTCTGATTATGTCCATACGCTTCTAGGTGAGGATTGAGAAGTTTATTAGACTCTAGTTTTGGTAACTGTTGACTGCAATGTGTTTATCATGTCAAATTGACTCAATCTAAGAAATGCATATATAGCTTGCACGACTTAGTATCCAAAAAGTAGATGTGCAGCTCACACAGCAGATATCACTTTCTGCATAATTGAGTAGAATAAGATAATTGATAACTTATTGAGACTGCTGGATGAAAGTTACTTATCAGATGCTTCTATTATCTTTTCAGCCAAAGCAATTGATGAATATGCCAGTCTCAGATCAAAGGCAGTGGAGTCAAATGAGATGGTGGACATTGATCCTAGGCTTGAGGCCATTGTTGAAAGAATGCTTGAGAAGTATGCAATGCCTATGAATTTATTTCTCTCTTCTTCTTAGTGCTTCAGTTGTTCTTACGTGGTTTTCTGTCCGCAGATGCATCATTGATGGGAAGTATCAACAAGCCATGGGCATTGCAATAGAATGTCGAAGATTGGATAAGTTGGAGGAAGCTATCACAAAAAGCGATAATGTTCAGGGAACTTTATCATATTGCATCAATGTTTCTCATTCTTTTGTTAACCGCAGAGAGTATAGACATGAGGTGAGTGAGACGGATGGTCACGCGCCTGAATAAAATAGAAAATTGATTGATTAGAACAGTATGGCTTTACTCATCTGGAATCTATTGTGATCATTTGGTCTCTATGATGCATCTTCTAGTATCATCATGTCTGTAATCTCATGTATGCTAGTATCCTCTATGTCCTAGACAGTAACTAATGATCCTGTTCCATTTTTCTTGATACCTATCTGAGATGTTTCAACAACTGAATTGACAAAAATTCCTTTTTTTTTTCTGGGGCTAGTTTTGTTTAGTCTTTCATTTGGAATGATAATGAAATCCTTGTCTATTTTTTCAGGTGCTTACTTTACTTGTGAAAGTCTACCAGAAGCTTCCTTCTCCTGATTATTTGAACATTTGTCAATGCCTCATGTTTTTGGATGAACCACAAGGTGTTTCAAGCATATTGGAGAAGCTTCTTCGCTCAGAGAGCAAGGATGATGCTTTGTTAGCATTGCAAATTGCATTTGATCTTGTAGAGAACGAGCACCAGGCCTTTCTCCTGAGTGTTAGAGATCGCCTTCCAGCTCCCAAAACACGTCCGGTAGAAGCAGTTCAGGCTGTTGAAACTACTACTGCTCCGAATGAGAACCCTTCAGGGGATGTTCAGATGGCTGATGGAACTCCAGCTCAGACAGTTGTGTATGAGACAGATCCAGTTGATGCTACATATGCTGAGAGGTTATCAAAGATTAAGGGAATTTTATCTGGAGAGACATCTATTCAGCTGACACTTCAGTTTCTTTACAGCCAGAACAAGTATGTTGCTGTTTAAGTTTTGGTATTTTTAAACAAGTTCTTCTAAAATCGTCGTTTTCGGGAAGGAGTCATATGCTTCATTGATATTTTTTTTAGATCGGACCTGCTTATACTTAAGACCATTAAACAGTCTGTCGAGATGCGGAACAGTGTTTGCCACAGTGCTACAATATATGCTAATGCCATTATGCATGCTGGAACTACTGTGGACACTTTTCTTAGAGAGAATTTGGTAAATGTTTATTTCCACTCATTAACATTTTTGTATGTTTGAGTTTGACTGTGGCTTAGTATACTCAACTTTCTTTTAATTTTTATTCTTTACGGAATGTACAGGATTGGCTAAGCAGGGCCACCAATTGGGCTAAGTTTAGTGCTACGGCGGGATTAGGTGTTATTCACAGAGGTCACCTGCAACAAGGTAGGTCATTGATGGCTCCATACTTGCCTCAGGGAGGAGCAGGTGGTGGTGGGAGTCCTTATTCCGAGGGAGGTGCTTTATATGCTCTTGGCCTTATTCATGCTAACCATGGCGAAGGAATCAAGCAATTTCTACGTGATAGCTTACGTAGCACTAATGTTGAGGTGATTAATTGATATCTTACTTCAATAGAGTCACTCATTTTCCCTGGCAGTCTTTCTGTTTTGAGAATTAATTTGAATTGGGAAAATATGTATTCAGGTCATTCAACATGGAGCTTGCTTAGGTCTTGGCTTGTCAGCTCTCGGAACAGCTGATGAAGAGATATATGATGATGTTAAAAGCGTTCTTTATACTGACAGTGCAGTTGCTGGTGAAGCTGCTGGTATCAGTATGGGTTTATTATTGGTTGGAACTGCCACTGAAAAGGCAAGTGAGATGCTCGCTTATGCTCATGAAACACAGCATGAGAAGATAATAAGGTAATGTAATAGTCTGGAGAATTTTTCTTGGTGATAAGGCTGCAAATTATCTTGCTTTAGCATTTCACTAATCAGCATCTGGTATGCGTTTTTAGGGGATTGGCTTTAGGAATAGCTCTTACCGTATATGGTAGAGAAGAAGGCGCAGATACCTTGATTGAGCAGATGACTAGAGATCAGGATCCTATCATTCGTTATGGTGGCATGTATGCATTGGCATTGGCTTACAGTGGAACCGCGAATAACAAGGCAATTCGACAATTGCTGCACTTTGCTGTATCTGATGTCAGTGATGATGTAAGGAGGACAGCTGTTCTGGCACTTGGATTTGTCTTGTACTCTGATCCGGAGCAGGTCAGTTTCTGATGCTCCCTTACATTAATTCCCATTTCTTTAGAGCCTCCAGTGCTTTTGTGTTCGCTTACCCTCCCTAACTGATTCTGATGATTTTTTTTAAAACTGTAGACTCCTCGTATTGTGTCTCTGCTTTCTGAGTCGTACAATCCACATGTTCGATATGGTGCAGCTCTGGCAGTAGGTATTTCTTGTGCAGGGACTGGCCTCAGCGAAGCGATCTCCTTGTTGGAGCCACTTACATCAGATGTAGTTGACTTTGTTCGTCAAGGTGCTTTGATTGCAATGGCCATGGTGATGGTTCAAATTAGCGAAGCAAGCGATTCTCGTGTTGGAACATTTAGGTTAGTATCAGTTTGTTCTCTTCTGCATTTGGGAGGCAGAGAATATCTTTGTAGACTGAGATTTTATCTATTTTTTGTAGGCGCCAACTTGAAAAGATCATACTTGACAAGCATGAAGATACAATGAGCAAGATGGGAGCGATTCTAGCCTCTGGTATCCTCGATGCCGGAGGTAGAAACGTCACTATTCGACTGCTCTCTAAGACCAAACATGACAAAGTCACTGCTGTTATCGGCCTTGCAGTCTTCAGCCAGTTTTGGTATTGGTACCCACTGATCTATTTCATAAGCTTGGCCTTCTCACCAACTGCTTTCATCGGTTTGAACTACGACCTTAAGGTCCCAAAGTTTGAGTTCATGTCACATGCAAAACCTTCGTTGTTTGAGTACCCAAAACCCACCACGGTTGCTACAGCCAATACCGCAGTAAAACTTCCAACCGCTGTTCTCTCAACCTCAGTTAAAGCTAAAGCTAGGGCTAAGAAAGAAGCAGAGCAGAAAGCTGTTGCTGAGAAAACATCCGGTGGCGAAAAGTCTGTCAATGAAAGTGGATCTGGAAAAGGAAAAACATCAACTGAGAAGGAAGGAGACTCTATGCAGGTAATGTTTTCTCCATATCTAGCTTCTTCTAGTAGCTTCTGTGAATTGAAAGTCTTGTATCCGCTGAACTGTCAGGTCGATAGCACAGCAACGGTCGAGAAGAAAGCTGCAGAGCCAGAGCCAGCGTTTGAGATTCTAGTAAACCCAGCTCGAGTAGTCCCAGCTCAAGAGAAATACATAAAGTTACTTGAAGACAGCAGATATGTACCAGTGAAGCTAGCTCCATCAGGTTTCGTACTCCTCAAAGACTTGCGTCAACACGAGCCAGAGGTTCTCTCTCTGACCGATGCACCAACTTCAACAACTTCCCCTTCCACTGGTACAGCTGCAACCACACAAGGAACCACAGCCTCAGCTATGGCCGTAGATGACGAGCCACAACCTCCACAAGCCTTTGAATACGCTTCATGATTTTGTTATCTTTTCCATTTAGTGGGAATATGTTGTTGGTTTTATTGGTTTCCTTTGAAAGACAAAAAGCAGATAAAAACAAATCTTTCATGCTGCTCTGCTTATCATTTGCAATGTGTTACTTTTCTTTAATTATTACCTAAATTTAGTTTCATTTCATTTTATTTTTAATTATTACCTAATCTAGTTTCATCAAAATCCAAAATAACTGGTCCTAATTGGAAATAACCGGTCCTAATTGGAGATAACCGGCAGTAAAGAATTGGTTTGGTATGACGACCACAAAGAATCATGCTTTTCACGAGGAATCGCACCGGTGAGGGGATCCAGTGGTCCATACTGCTTAATCTGCTCTTTAGAAAATACCCGTCCGTTAAATACTTCGGGTAATCTCTGACCCGGTTCGGAGTTTTTGTGTGTCTCTCTCCCTCTTTCCTAAAGTAATAAACTTTAAAAAGAAAACTTCGGATGTTAAATTTTGTGGAAGAATCATCCTGAGAAGCCTCTTCAATTCGATCTCCGATTCGTTTCTTGCTTCCAATGCTCTTCCGTTGAACCCAATCATCTATTTCTCTGAAATTAGGGTTTTTGAAATTTTGATTGTCCTTCTAATCTGATCTCTCTGTTACCTAAATATTAGTGATGAAAATTCGAATCGTGATATGAAATGATCTTAATCTTCTCATAGAGACTTGATGCCAGAACTTGCGTTGCGTTGGTTCCGAGATCATTATTAATGGAAAGAGAAAAAGATCGAAGTTTGTCGAATAATTTGAGAAGAAACGATCGAGAAGATGTGAAGGTTATTGAATGGGAAGAATTTGATAATGAGCTGACGAGGTTATGGAGTCTTTCTTCTGCTCTTAAATTAGCTCAAGAGAAGAAGCTTAGCCTCCTGCCCAAACTTGAGTCTCTTATTCAGGTTTTTAAAAATTCATTTCAGAGTTGAAAGCTTTAGTTTTTTATTATTAGCAGTGTCTTAAGTAATGTGTGATGAAGCTTCATTGTTGTTTGGTTTGTGTCCTTAATCCAACTTCTTATTGTACAAGTGTTTTGTGTTATTGTTCTTGATGTATTGTTTAGCTTGTCTCTTACTTTATCTACTCAATGAGCTTTAACTGATTATCCCGCGGATTAGCGGGCGGTAAAATCTTGGGCAGGTTAGTACTGAATCATTGAGACGAAGTAATGAACTTGAAGACATGCGTCAGAGGCTTGAAGCAAGGAAATTGTTTGTGGAAAAGACATCAATTGCTTGCAAAGTTACTGAGCAAGATGTTAAAAAGAAAGAGGATCATCTCAGTATAGAAGTAAGGTCTTTGTTAGTAGGTGGCACAACCCTTTCCATTGCTAAAAGCAAATTGCAGGTATTAGTATTACCATCAATTAAATGCAATATAAGTTTCTTTAGTGAATGATTTTAGCTTTTTTGTTTTTATAGGAGTCAATCTGCCAACTAGAAGGAGATAGTGGTTATGCACATCTAAAGTTGGTAACGAATAAGCTGAGAAAGAGGCAGCAGTTCATGATATCTCAAGTTTCATTTATCTATCCTTTGAAGCTTGAGGCTGGGCCTTCACAAGACCAAGAACTGGAATCATTTCAAGGTGGCACTAGATTAGGTCAGTTGTATAATTTGAGTCTAAAAGCTTATAAGAATTAAGAAGGTAGACTTTGATAAGAACGAAACCAACTCCGTTATATAGAATCTTTCCATGCATGCCTATTCAGTCTTATATTGTTTTCAGGACTAACTTATCCTGTTTTTTGTTGTTGTTTGAAGTGTTTGAAAAATGTTCTTAATTGCAGTATCTCTTACCTTTTTGACTTGCTTATATCTTTATGTATGGCTTTACTAGGAACTAAACATATGAATCAAGGATCTGTGAGAATTCTGGGGTTACCTTTTAGTATGGCCCCGTTCACAAAGATGAGCTTCTTCACCGACAAGAAAGAAGTTCAGAAGTCAGCAACTGCCTTAGGATATGTAGCTCATGTGTGTGTTCCATTCTCTTTTCTCGTTATTGATCTATGCATATGCTTGTGTGCAGCCTTATATTGTTTACCTTAAGTTTCCATGAATCACTGCTAATGCATTTTTGGCTTGTTTAAAGTTATTAATAGATGGTTTCTTGATTGAGTTTTGCAGGCGGTGTCCTTAATAGCTCCTTACTTGAGAGTGCCTATTCGTTATCCTTTACGCCTAGGTGGTTCTAAAACATATATTAGAGACTATGCTCCTTACATTGAGCCATCATCATCAGACATGTCTCCCATTTCCACACTTTCTCAAAATTCTAAATATGTAGAGTTCCCTCTGTTTCTGGATGGTCAAGATACAACTCGAGCTGCTTATGCTGTCTTCTTATTAAACAAGGTTAGTTGAAACTTTTCGGTCTTGTTATATAATAAACGCATCTCCTCTTGTCTAATCTTGTAGTCTCATAATATCACAGAACATTGAGCAACTACTGAACTTTGTTGGAGAAAATAGTCTAGGACCACGTCAGGTTCTAGCAAACCTCAAAGAGCTAATACGAATCATCCAGTCTCCAGATTATATAAATTATTGATGATTGAAGCTAATAATATAATAAATGAAGAATCCAAGACTGTTTTCTCCTCATGTAGATCAATCCACTCCTCACACAGCTTCAATGTCTCTTCTTTTTTTTTTTCTTGAATCTTCTTCAAGTCAAAACACTTTTTTGGAGGTACAAGGTCAAATTTATTTTGTTCTATTTTAGGTTGAAACTGTAGTTGTGATCCTTTTAAGACGATAGAAGAAAGCGTTGTCTAGTTTTACAAACTTCTAACAGATTTGTAATATTTATCTCTTTTGTTTTGTTCTTTTTTATTTAAAATTTGTAAATTAATAATGAATGAGGCTGTTGCATGAGTCTGAACAATTTTCAACGTACTATTGGGATGCGTAACGTGTGAAGTAATATGAAACAAAAAGAGAAAGGGTAAAATGGTAAACTAATGGACGACTGGTAAGTAAGTAGTCTATTGTACTTTAATGCTCGCTCCCAAAGCTCTTTTAACTTTTCCATCAGTTTCTCTCCATCACTCCTAGAAGAAAACTCAACAATGGTGAGTTCTTCAGCTACAATCTCTGCTTCGTTTGTATCAAAGAGGTCTAGATCTCCTCAACCACTAGCCGATGATAAGATCACTGTCAGCGTCAAGAACCAACAGGTTCATTCTTCTACAATTTTTTTTCATTCTCGTTTCATCTAGCCAATACACTGTTTATGAACAGGGAGCAGAGGATGTATACAAAATCGGATGTAATGTACGGTTAAAGAAACTAATGATTGCTTACTGCGATAAAAGATGCTTAGACTACGAGACAGTCCGATTCATCTACAATGGTAACCGGATCAGACCTGCACAGACTCCTTTTCAGGTTTAAAAAAAAATTCTGGTTCTATTTATAAGATGTACAAAAAACAGTGTTGCTTACTTTTAATATTTCAAACAGCTGGGGATGGAAGATAAAGATGAGATCTGTACGTTCATGGAAGTTGGCGGTGGTGGTGTTCCTTATACTCATTGATCTCGCCGGAAGATAAAGGATAGGCTTTTAGGGTTTTCTCCCAAGTAGAACTCTTTTAATTTCGACCAACTCTTTATGTCTTAAGTACGTTGTTGTCCACTTGATTTTAATTTAACTATTTTCGTAATTTCTTGGTAATTTGTCTAAATTCTGATAACCGGAATATTGTTTAAGATACCGCCGGTTTGCTATGTAAACCAGAAACAATAATTGACTTTACCAATTCTCATTTTTTAATCATTTATATGGTAAAGAAAGAGTTATATCTTCGTCTTCGCTGTCTGCAACTATCATTTATGTAACAATGGTAGTAAAATGTACAATGAAGGTTTCCTTTTCCGTCTTTTATACTTGTACTATTATTATCATCGTTGTTCATGGTTTCAACACGACACTCGACGGTCCTTTCAAACCCGAGACTGCACCACTCGACCCGAATCTTAACCCGATTACATTCGACTTGCCAGAATCCGACACGACTTTTATAGAACCCAACTCGGAGTTTCAGCCTGAACAGATCTCTGTCTCTCTTTCTTACAGCTTTGACTCCATCTGGATTTCTTGGGTCACAGTCACAGGTCTTCACTCTTTTTTACTTAAACCCCCTTAAATTTAGATATTTACTGAAAAGGTCGAAATATTTATTTACCGTTCAAATTTGACCTCGTATCTTCATTGATTTGTCTTAAGCAATGTGGTTGTATTATTACAGGGGAATTCAAATCTGTGAAAAGCATAGTCAAATATCGCGAATACAATGTCTTAACTAGAAATAAAAAAGCAAAAGGCTACTCTATTGTTTATAACCGAGACTATCCTCTTGAAACTGGTCTCAAGAACTACACTTCAGGCCTCATTCACCATGTTCAACTCACACGTCTTAAACCAAGTACATTGTATCGATACAAATGTGGAGACCCTTCTTTATCAGCAATGAGCAACGAGTATTACTTCAGGACAATGCCTAAGTCTACATCCGAGGATTATCCAAGCAGAATCATTGTGGCTGGAGATTTGGGTCTTACATATAACACATCAACAAGTTTGGAAAATATCCTAGTTAACCATCCTGATCTTGTGGTTTTAATAGGAGGATTCAGCTATGCTGATACTTACTCTGCGAATCAAACTAAACTAGATTGTTCTTCTTGTCAGTGTGACCAAAATGTAACTAGTTCTGATTGCAGTTCTTGTCGAGAAACTTATCAGCCTCGATGGGATTATTGGGGAAGGTAAAAGAAGATTCTTCACTAGTGATTATGAATCTTTTGGTGGTTGAACATTAAATTATCGATGACAGGTTCATGGAGACACTCATGGCTAATGTTGCAACCATGATGGTAGCAGGAGAGCATGAGACTGAGTCTCAAGCTGATAATAATTTGACATTCGTTTCATACAGTTCAAGATTTGCATTCCCTTCAAACGAAAGCGGTTCTTTCTCACCCTTATACTATTCCTTCAATGCGGGTGGAGCTCATTTCATAGTCCTCAATCCATACACACCATATGATAACTCATGTAAAGTTTCTTCAGGTTTTGGTTTTTTTTTCTTTAGGTTTGAATTCATTGAAACAAGTTTCTCATTTGCGAGTTTTCTTCGACAGCTGCTCAGTATATGTGGCTTGAATGTGACCTGAGAAACATAAACAGATCAGAAACTCCATGGCTAATTGCAGCTTGGAGTCTTCCTTGGTACAGCACATTTAGAGGGCATTACAGAGAAGCTGAATCCATGAGGATAAATCTTGAAGACTTGCTTTATAGCTACAGAGTCGATATCATCTTCAATAGTCAGGTAAGGGTATGGTTCTGTTGAAGTGTTCCTTTACTTCTGTGGAATATGTTCTTTACACTAAATGTCCACACAAAACCTGAAATAGGTTGATGCCTATGAAAGGTCAAACAGAGTATACAACTACACATTGGACCAATGTGGTCCAGTTTATATAACAACCGGTGGAGGAGGAGCTGGTAAGCTGGAGACTGAGCATGTAGATGACCTAGGAAACTGTACAGATCATTCTCAGAGAAACTCGGTTGGATCCTCTTGCAGCTTTAACTTCACGTCAGGACATGTAAACGATGAGTTTTGCCCTGTTAATCAGCCAGACTACAGCGCATACAGAGAGAGCAGCTTCGGTTTGGGTATGTTAGAAGTAAGTCTTCACTCTAATCTATTAAGATTTGTTACTTGGATCACAAGAATGCTGCAAATTGCATTTTTGGTTTTTCTACACATTAAATCGTAAACCGAACACAGAACCGGTTGTGTTACTTTCTCAAATTGAACCAGTGTTCCAATGTACGAATATAAACCATATGATTATTGTAGGTGAAGAATGAGACGCATGCTTTGTGGAGCTGGAACCGGAATCAAGACTTGTACGATCTATCCGCAGACGTTATATATATTGTACGTCAGCCTGAGTTGTGCCCGGTTTACAACTAAACCAAGTTGGACCGATTGGTTTTGTAACATTTATGTACGATTCTTCTACATATGTTGTTAATATTGTATTCCACATACTCTTATTTGTTTAAAACATGTGCGAAGTTTTTTTTGTTAGCTTATTTATGATTTTATTATTCCATGTTTTACCTAAAATCTCATACATTATGAAATTACTTTTATTTTTAAAAGTATCATTTTAAATATTTTATAGTTTAAAACGGAAATATCGGCTAATTTTAGCAAATAAACCTCCATTAATTTATTTGAATCAAGCTGGATAGTTTTATAGAATTTTCAAGATAAATATTAAATGATAAATTAATATTATAAATTAATAAAATTTGATTATCCTAATATTATTGATAAATTATCATAGTGTAAAATTTAGAATTACGAAGAAGAGATAAACTATGTAAGAGTTAAGAAAGCCAATAAAAATATTTGTTGAAACTAATAATCACTTTAGAAAAAAATAGCAACATAACAATATCAATATATATTTAGATATATTATACACCAAATCTGTATGCCAGAAAAATAAACAAACATAACAATATTGTCTCCCATATCCTATATTATTTAAAGCTTCATATGTTTCTCACACAATAATCCAATCTTTTTAAAGTAAATTCGAGTTTTTTTCTTTTTCTTAATTCAATAAAAAAAATATGGGTATGTCTAAAAAGCTCATTAAGGCTGTCATTATTTACATGACTCTCATAATGGTGTTCTTCACTCTTGCAACAATCAAGACCAATGCAGAAGATGTGATAAGCTACGAAGCTCTATATAAAGATCATGCATGGGGTTGTAGTCCAAAGTATCCAAGACTTTGTCTGAAACAAAAAGCTAATCCTTAACTCAAAAGGATGTTAGTTTGGTCTGAAATGCAATATGGTTTATTCATTATATGTTTTGATTATAATATCGTTCATCGCAATGTTTATATCCAGATTTTAAAATAAGTTTATGGTGTTTATCTGTAAAGTCAAAGTCATATGATTATTAATTTGTATGTTCATTATTTTAATATAAAGAAAAAAAAAATCACACCAAGTTACAGGGATGGGCATTTGGGTAAACGGATCGGGTTCGGGTATAACGGGTTTAGGAGTTAATACCCAATGAAATAATTTTGTCGGGTTTGGTTTGGATTCAGATTCGGGCACGGATCGGTTTCGGGTGAAGAAATATTGAAAAAAGAAAAAATTATTAAACTTAAAAAATATTAAATAAAATTTCACAAATATAACTGAAAACTTTAGAATAATTTAATTATT